>CM042562.1:10667183-10669683 GCA_023630585.1 Cranoglanis bouderius | reverse complement strand
ACGATGGTGCAGTGGGAATTGTTGTTGCTTAACTGTTCCATGGTTCCTGGTTGGCTCCTGAACATGGGTTACGGATTGTGTGGGTTTCCTCCAATTTTCCCCCCATATCTTAAAAACATTGGCTATAGGTGTGATTGTAGTGCCGTATTCCTACTCCACAACCAGTGTTTCTGGGCTGGAATAGGTTCAGGATCCACCATGACAAGGACAAAACGGTTGCAAAGGGTGAATGAATGAATGAATGAACAAATGAATATATGCAATATAAAGAGATTGTAGATGATTACATGAGCATTATTGATTTTTGTTAATTATTCATTATGTCTAACTGCTCTAATGATGTTTTAGTAATATTTTCAAAGTGCCTAAGCTTTCATGGTGATAAAATGATGCCATCCTGGATATAAGAGATTCATCGATCCAGACCAGGAGTATTTAGATACTGAAACAGAACTGATTTTCCGCTTGTTTGCAGAAGAAACATGGAAAACAGGTAAAGATTAGTGACCAGTTCTGGAACCAGCACCACCAGTGTCAGGGGGCATCCTTATACTTCCTGGTGCTAGCTGCGTTTGACACCCTAGTATAAGAATGTCTGTCTATTTTGCTCTTCAAAGCAGGAAAAACTTTGCAAGAAGGAAGGTTTGCTACACAAGATAAGGCCTCTTTATCGTTTGTCCCCCTTGGAATGCATAAGCAGGTAATGGAAAATGCCTCTCCCCAGCAGTGTCGGGCCCAAGTGCCTTGTGAAAGAAAGTGGCGCGAACAGCGGCACCAGATGAGCTCAATTTCACAGGAAAAAGCAAAACAACCCCCCCCCCCCCCTCCCCAAATCCAGCGATAAGAAAACAGATCTCCAACGGTAGCACAGCATGTCTCCTCAGTCTGTATGGATAAGGCTGGGTGGAAAAAAGGATGCTTTTAAACACTGTGTAGCAGACATCTAGATTTGTAAGCCCATGGAAGAGTGGCTGCGCAGACAGTGCGGCAGCACAAATTCTGCAGAGTGTGAAAGTGATCTGTAAGAGAAGAACGTCCTCGTAAATCCATTAAGGCCTTTTTGCTTGGAGTGGCAGAGTCACTCAGACTACCTGCATGAAGTACATTTTTGTGCCTTAGTTAACATGGCATCCTTTCAACTTGTACCACTTAAACACTGCGCTCAGTGTTTTAACATCCGCTAATGAGCCATATGACACGTTTCTTCATATTCATGGGTAGTGCATGTGAATGAGGACGTTGTTTCCCCGAATGCTTTATCAGAACGGCTTTCGCAGGTCTGTATTCATTAGAATCAGTGACTTGGCAGGCAGGAATTCACTCTCGTTAAAAGGGCCCACATTATGGAGAAGGGTTGATCTTTCCCAGGTACAGAAAAGTGTGCTCTGAAGTAAAACAGACCACTGGAGAGGAATGCCTTTGGTTATGGCATATGAAGTCCTCAGAGATGTGGCGTTCCAGTAATGATAAGCAGCTGATCCGGACACTGAAACACTCTAAAGTTTCTGTCAGCACATATGCTTTCATGAAAACCCAAAGTTGTAAAGTTTCTTCTGACCTTTTCAGAATGTTTTGTAACATTTTATTCTGGATTGAATATTCCAAATAATTTACAAGGTCAAACTTCTAAAGTATTGTTATTGATTGTACAGATGCCTGGTTTTTGTTCTGTTGGCAGTTGTTTTGTACCAGTGTGGGAAATTACACTGTAGAATTGAAGAGTTTGGTCTGCAGAACTGAAACATGGATGTTGGCCAGTCGTCCCTTTCAATAATGGCCATTAGTCTTATGTAGCCTTATAACCTTATGTGTGATCCTGTGTGTGTGTGTGTGTGTGTGTGTGTGTGTGTGTGTGTGTGTGTGTGTGTGTGTGTGTGATGTGATGACTTGAGCCTTGTCCAGATAACACAGTTGTTTGTTTTTTCTTGGAATGTGTCGGAGCATGTGGGCCTTCTGAAGCACCGCCTTATTTTCAGCTGCATGGAGTAATTACAGGCTGGCCTGAGACTCTCCAGCCAGAAAATCCGCAATAGTCTTTGCACAAGTTTCCCAGGAACTGCTGGAGTTCAGACTGGAGGTTCTAGTCTCAGCCACACATTGTATTAGGAGTGCTTTTAGTACAAATGATGTCAGCCTGTTTTATATTAACTACCGTATTTGCAGCAGAATAGTTAGACCTGCAGAAGAAATCCCTGAGAGCAATATTAGCACACACAGCTGAGGAAGTGATCTCTAAACTCCTGGCAGAAAAGGAAAGCGACAAAAAGGCTGCTAGCATGGACAGCATGTGCCGTATGTCTGCTTCTTGAAATGAGGAAAGGTCTGGGAACAGCCTGCAGAGTTTCGAGTTTTGTCCAGACACTTGGACCAGTCTAAGTTGGAATGTTTTTTTTTTTTTTTTTCCTTTTTTCTTTTTTTAAATATGTATTCATAAAGCAGACCAGTAGCGGAAGGCAAACAAAACCAAAAACTGAACTTGGACTGAGTCTCTGTGGCATTT
>CM042562.1:10662183-10664683 GCA_023630585.1 Cranoglanis bouderius | reverse complement strand
ACGGATGAGAGAGATTGTTCATGTGTGCAGCCTTGGGAAATGTTTGAGATGTGTGTGTGTGTATATATATATATATATATATATATATATATATATATATATATATATATATATATATATATATATATAAACTAAATCTTTTATTCTTAGATTGTGCTGCAGTGTATACTTGAGAGAATGTCTGTTTTTGCTCTGAGCTTTGCTTAGTCAGAGGAGACAAATAGTTTTTCCTGTTGTTTGAGTGGAAACTTTGACTTGTTTTGTCATTGAATTCTATTGAGTAATTGTTCCCTGTTCTCTTAAAGGGTGCTAATAGTTATGGAAATAACTGCAAGTTCTTCATTTATTCCAACACCATAGACCTAATGTGACTCAACGTTCTAACGTAAATGATCCAAGTTTTGATATTCAGGCGATTTCCCCGTCACAGTTCTCGTCCGCAGTGTGATCTCTGTCTCTGGAGGGATGTACAAACATTTGATAAGTCTCAGATATAACCAAAGACACGCTGTGGATGTGAGAGAGCCAGCGTGTCGCCAGCGGCTGAACATGACTGAGGTTTTGGAGGGGTTACAGCCAGCAGGGAATGATAGATGAAGGAGGGAAAAGAGAGGAGGAGGTGGAGGAGCATAACAGGAGGGCTGGAAGGGGGAGTGCTCATTATTCTTATGCTAATCCAGCCTGGAATGAGGCACAGGAGCAGCCAAGCAAACAATGTTAGTGGAGCCTGGAAGTCTGCTCTTCCCGAGTCCTTGAGAGGCAGCCGAGGCACTGCACTGCCTGCAAGGGGAGGCCCCAAGAGGGAACACATGCCAACACACACACACACACACACACACACACACACACACACACACACACACACACACAGGCCACATATACCCTGTTTGCGTTCACATTCAGTCAGTTTATGAGCCAGATGCAGTGGAAAGTGCGTGTAGGTATAGGTGTTAATGAAGAAGACTAGTCATAAGTAATTTTGTAGAAATGGTCAGGACAGGTTGGACATACCTGCATGTCCATTTCCAGTAGCTTTAAGACTTACTGCGTTGTGTTCTGCTGTTTAGCCTTGTATTTGTCATATTACAAATACAGATTGCATGCTATGAAGTTTATATTTTCAGACTGGTGTAAAATAAAAAAAAAGTGCTTTTACATCTAAAAGCATGTGATTAACAGACAGCTTGCACACCATATACACAGTGAATTTTAAATAAGCAGTGTAAAGGTAAGGGAATTTGCATGTACCATCCAGTAATCTATGCATGATTTTGCAAATGCACCCATTGAATTATTATTATTAATGTTTTTTATTTCACTTAAGTGCTCAGTACCCTGATGTTGTTTATACTTGGGCTGGGTGATAGGATGATGTAATTGAATATTGGCACTGTCTAATCTTTGACAGACGATAATATTGCTTACTTTGCAACGGAAGACAGATTTAAAAAAACAAAAACAAAAAAAAAACTAAAGACGAACTGTTAAGCCACTTTGAAATAGTCTAATATTACCCCAAATATTTACATTTACTAAGAATAACTAAATTAGCAGCAGTTTACCAGATTATTATTCTATTCTATTTATTTAAATTTATGACAGTGAAAATATGATCAAACAACTTTTTAACTCTGTGCTCCTACATTTCTTCTTATTTTACTTCTTTGTCTGGAATTTCCATCGATCATGAACAATCATGGCACCCCAAGAATAAGCTTGTATGTAGTGTTATAATTTCCAGGGGGAAAAGGGATATTGTAATTGTTTTCAGATATCACCAAGCACTACTTAGTACCCACTATGCCAAAACTAAAGTCGTGAAGTTCAGTTTACTTGGAACCTCCCAAGTCTCTGAGTTTTATTCCTAAAAAAAATAGCAACATTCAAAATTATTTTTGGTACCTTGGGCAATCAACGCTTCTCAGATTTCTGTCTCCGGAGTGACACTGCCCTTCCCCCCTCCCCTTTCCTAAACCTTTTTAAAGTTTGCAGATTCCCAGGATCCCCTTCACATGCCTCAGTGCTTTGCTATAAGGGGCAGTGATTCTATATGATGGCCACACACATTTATAACGGTGTCCTTTTTACCCATGTAAGGCCAAAGTAAAGAACAGAACTTTTTTAATGAAAGTCAACAAAATAATCTCTGCGTAACTGTAATATTGGGGAGGTTAGATAAACTACAGATGGTAAATCACACGTTCCCCATTCATGTTTTACCTCTTGAATTCAGATGCATCCTCTGGCGGTTACTTTGATTTGGATTTATACTTTTGGGGGAGAAAAAAAACCCCCCAAAAAAAACAGGAGGTTAATGTTCCTCTTTGCATCTAATGCATGATAAAGTGCAATAAAACCATTTCGTTTTTCCGAAGTAAAAGTTGAATACTTGTGGCAATAACTTTCAAAATCATGGTTTATTACCCAGCCCTACTTCTAATGGACCATGCTGTGTAGTTAATTATAATATTAACTCGTGTCAAGTCACGTCAGGGAAGTT
>CM042562.1:10639683-10657183 GCA_023630585.1 Cranoglanis bouderius | reverse complement strand
TATAAATTGGCAGAGAGAATTAAAAAGCACCTGGATGTTTCTGCAATGATGATGATTTCTAATAGGAGAAACAGTTAATAATATATAGCAGATGTAGGCATGATGAGTTGTTTAAAAATGATCTTGATTCTCTTCGAGAGAATTTTACCTGTTCACATCTTGCATGACAAATAAACCAAATCAATGGCCTCCTAGTTGTAATGTGAGAATCCATACCTTTCATCCCCCACTGGTTAGGTGTGAATGAAACATTGCTATCCCAAAGAGAACCATTTGGATTTTATAAAAGGTGTGGTGTTTGGCACTTTGTGTGTGAAGCAAATAGTGTGGTTGGATGTATGGGGAGATGTTTAGCAAAGCACTCATTGTTTGTGGTCGCTGGTGGTTGGGGGTTGGAACTGACACATATCTATAGATATAGCAGATTGTGAAAAGGTGAATTGGGCTGATTGTATTTGTACAGATAACATGGTGCGTTATTGTTAAAAGCACTTTAACAGGGCAATTGTTTGACTAAGCTCTTAAGCAGAGACAATCTACTTCAGGTAGAAGACACAGCTAACTTATAGTAGTCTCTACATTTTTAATATAAAGCAGTGGTCACCAACCCTGTTCCCGGAGATCTACCTTCTTGAAGACTTTAACTCCAACCATAATCATGCCTACCTGACCATCTAATCATTGCCTTAAGAAGTTCTTCTTAGATCAACTAAAACAGGTTGATTTTGGTTGGAGATAAAACCTGCAGGAAGGTATATTTCAAAGAAGAGGGTTGGCGACCACTGATATAAAGTAATCTTAATTTTCTGTTAGTAAGATTTTAATAGAAATGGCCGGTATAGAATGCAGTATTAACTCAATTATACATTTTACATGTCTAGGCTATGGTGTTGGGTTTTGTTGTTGTTTTTTTTTCTTTTCTGACTGCTGTGATGTTTCTTGCCTGGCCCAGCTTTGCTAATTTTACCAGTATATGCAGTTTTGTAGTCATTTATTTGTATTCTGAAGTCATTAACATAACCAGGTCATATTGGGCTTTTTTAGGCGTGTTTGTTTCTAAAAGCCTCTCTATTTTTGGGTACAATTTCCTGCAGTCTTAAACAGTGTCTATTCTTAGCCACAGGAAAACATCAGTAGGACAGCGTTTTTGCCTGATTGGGAAAGTAGATTTGATCAGTCTGAAGTTGAACTGACTAAATCATATCTCACAGTCTTGTTAGTTCTGTTTAAAATACTTAAAAATACTAAAATTACTTAAAATACTAATTCATATAGGGTTGTGAGTCTTTGTGATTAAGGTTTTGTTGTTGGATTTCCTTCTGTAGCTCTTGGAGCAAGAGAGGCTGAGTGTGTTCCCTTCATGAAATTGCCGTCGATATTTTGGTTCAGTGTTCCTGTGACCAGTCCACTGTGCTGTTTCTCAAGTCATGTGACTCTGTGGAGTGGTCACCGTCTGCCGAAAATATGTCCTCCGTGTTGCTATTTCTATCTCTACCATGGGATGGGTGCAGAAACAGACGCTGGAAGCCATTCCTTTGTGCTCATAAACCGAAAATATGGCCAGAGCCATTAAAACAAAGGGCAACCACCTCGGTCACTGCAGAGGTTCGTTTTAAACAGCAAAGAGGGAGTTGTTGTGAGGAGGAGGTGGGGTCAGGGTTGTGAAATTCTGCTGAATGGTGACAGCATTTTCCCCCTTTCTTTTGTATCTTTTGCAAAAAAGAAAGAAAGAAAGAAATGCTCATACTGATGCTATATGCAGTGTTCTTATAGTATGTTTTAGTGAAGTTTTTAACACACTGCATTTCAGGTGAAATGGAGCCTATGTTTAGACTAACTAAGGTTAAATACACGCATTGGCCAAATTAAGCCATTTTTATTTGTATTGCGGCCCAGTGCAGTAAAATCACACGGGCCGTATGCTAAGAATTGCATGTCTGCTGTGGCTCACCACTTTCACTATTTTACTCTTTCTCATTTCAGTCATCTGTTTAGCACAGGCCTCATTTAATACTTGGATGGCTTGGGATTGCTCTGTGGTGCTAACCCTGCTGTTTTTCTGAACCCCTCATGATCGCTCCTGTCCTGCGAGCGCTCGTTCATCCCTCCCTCTTCCCTCCATCCCTCGCTCCTGTGTTGGGCCAGCCGCCAAGGCCATACTACAGGAAGCGTTTTGAGTCTATTGTTGGTGATCTGCGTTTCCCCAACACTTTAACCATTTCCTGTATTACACTGCGTGATGGTCATCATTCTCGGCTAAGCAGACGAAATACTCGCTGCTCTCCGGAAATGATATTCATACGCTGACAAAGAGACTAACAAGATCCAGCTACTGTTTGTGTGTCTGTGTAAAAAGGCATGGCTGTACAAAAAGCCGTGTGGTTGTGGGGAGGTTGGTTGAGGGGGTGTCTCACAACCCATTAGAAACACACTTTTAATGAATCCAGTCCACTTTATGAGTCTGTTTCAGGCAGGCGCTTGTTTTCCACATGTTCTCCTTTTCGCCCCTCATTCCCTTTTAACAAGCTAGTCCTTTCATAGCAAAGGATTATTAAGTGTTGGAGACTTTCTTCTGAAACCCTAGGCCATGTCTCGAAAACCTCTGACCATTACAGGCACTCTGATTTATTGTTAAGCCGTGCTAGTGTTAACTAACCAATTTGGAGTTTGGTCTGCTTTTGTTTAATCGTCACAGACTTTCAATGGGCTTTGTCATAGAGCTGTTGTAGAATGTGTAAGGGTAGATTTAGTGTGGTAGATGCTGAACTGCATTATAGATTTTGCACTATGCAACATGCATAGAATAGTCTCCCGGTTCATATCAGAACTGCCCCAACTTTATCTATTTTTAAGTCTACTCTTAAGACCTATTTATTTTCTTTGGCATTTAATATTTCCTGATTTTGCTGTTCTATGACCTTAACTTCCATGCATTTCACCCATCTTACAGTTTTGTGTTTTATCATGTTTTATTGTCTTTCATTGTTTGTAATTTTGTTGTCTGTGTTTCTATTATTGGTTTTCTTTGTATATTTTGTACAGCACTTCGGTCAACTTCGGTTGTTTTTAAATCGTGCTATATAAATAAAATACGAAATACAACCAGGACCTCTGACTTAACTACTACAAAATTGCATTTCCCTTATTTAGCAGATCGTGGCTTGCTTTTTTGCTTGTTTTGATGTATTTGAGAGAACGAATACTCTGAGCTCGGCCTTGGCCTTGTTGTAGTGGAGGATTTGTGTTTGTCCGCAGCTTGGTCGTCGAGGCGCAGTTAGAATGAGCTGTGCCTTGATTATAGACTTCAAGAGACTTGGCTGAGGTCTTGCATCATTTCCTGCTCAGACTTTCCTGTGGTTCTGAGAAACTCAGTTTGCTGGGGGGGAAAAAGTGTTGATACTTTTATAGTAAAGCTTTATTTATTTAATACATTGTCCACGTAGTTGATTCTGATCATTCTGGTCATGGTATGCACTGTGGTTTGGATGAATTAGTCACACTGCCATGTTTCTCAGACAACCACTATAAGCCAGCTGGCATATCCTGTTTATCAAGGTGTGAAGTTTCACCCCTTTGCGTCTGCATTCTCCACATATCCCAGCTCACATCTTGCTCTGGGCTCTTTTGAGCTTTGCACCGGCCTCTCCAAGCCGCTTGCTCTGCCCTCATATTTATGAGGGTTAAACCCCAGATGTACTAGAGCTTTTGCAAACTGCAAAAATTCATCCCATGTAGCTCCTATCTGACACAAAGAAACTGCATGATAACTGCATATATTGGGTGGTTAGACTTCACTGGATTCCTCCACATCACTCCTAATTTCTTTTTAAAGTGTTGAATGTGTTCTTTTAGCCATCTTTAGAGAGCAATGGTGACTGAACTGGGGTGCGTTTATGGCTGCTGTCTCTTTAAGAGCAGTCTGCAGGCTGGGAGAATGTGGTCAGAGGGACTCATTACTGCCTGAGCACTGCCAGACCTCAGACTCCGCTGTGACGGCCAACCAGAATTAAGCACACATGTAGAAGCAGGGAGACACTGCAGCTCTTTTTCAAGGGAGGAGCAGGGAAAGCGAGTAGATTGGATAGAGTTTGGAGGCCGGCTCTGTTGGTGCAGTAATTTGAGCTGTCGAGGTCCCTCAGAGGCGGGCACTCGCCAAGCTGCATGTGCTCGGATTTAGAGACTAATGTGCAATCTGACCTGCGCCTTATACGTTTCCAATTTTTTGCAGTTTTGTAGCTATCACTGTAGGTAACCCGTACACATCATGACCGATTGGACCGGGTTTTTATGGGTTCGCTTAAAAGTAGCCTGTATCACGGCCCCACCACTCGCATTCCTTTCTTTAAATTTAGTGCTCTCTTGCAGAGAGGGAGAGCAAGATGGGAGGGGAGGACGACAAAAAACAGGCCTCTGTGAGCGTGTTCTCTGAGGGACTCCAGAGTGTGGACTCTCACCTCGCAGGAAGACGTTTTATTTTTTTCCATCAAGCAGTGTTTACATTACCGGCTTCCTCCTCCATTATCGTTCAGAGCTCTGTTTAACAGCGGCGGCGCCTGGCCTAAACTGCGAACTGATCAAAGATGTAAAAATTAAACGCTTTCAACATGTGTATTTTATGCTCAGCTTAATGGAGGGGCTGAGGGACGCTTTCCACCACGGCATCAAACGAGCATTTCTCAACTGTAAAAATCAAACCCTGACACATAAGCAAAGGATTTATATTTTATATCCCTGGCACCCAGCAAATGTCTGGAAAGGCTTTCAAACACCACAGTGTGTGTGTATCTGTGTGGGAGAGAAAGCACAAACGTTTTAAATCCTGCTAATAGAATGTTTGTTTTCTTTTCTCCTAACTCTTTTTTTTTTTCCTTACAGTTTTGTGCAGTGTTTTATGAAGGATGCTGTTGATCACAATTGTCTGGTGATAAAAGTAAATAAACCACGAAGCAGCTTTAAGAGCTGCAGATTTTATATTATAGGTACGTTTCAACTGCTGGGGTGTTTAAAGAATTTATGAAATTTAGGCACACTTAACCCCTTTAAAATTAATGCTGGTTTTAGGTCTTGGGCCTTACACTCTTAAATGGTTCTGCTCTGCTCCTGAGTAGGTTCTTTCTGAGGAGTCAAACTGAACATCATTAATTGGTTAAACACAAGTATAAGAAACTGACTTAACTTGATATTTTTATAAACCTTAATAAATAGATGAAATGTTAAACAGCCGTTACTAAAACTTATAGCAGATGGTGCTGCTGCAAAGACCGAAAAGGAGGAAAGTTTCCACAACAAAATGTATATTTACTTTAATGGTCATGATTTCTGCTTTCTGGTGGAAAAGCGTGTCCATGAAATGCATAATTCTCATTTAGGAGCGTTCTAGAAATTCCTGGTTCCTTAAAAAGGTTCTGGTTGTGTATTTCCAAAAAGGTTCCACGAGAACAGTTTTCACTGCTCTGACTGTGCCAAGTTCATAAGTTGTAATGATATGTTGACATTTCTCAATACGGTGGAACCTCATGGACGATCAGTGCAATTACAGTGTTACAGAATATTTTCTTAGTAATTCACTGACGTGTATGAAAGAAATGTTTATATTCCCCTTGGTTTTATCTTGTTTGCATTGTTGCAGTATCTTTATGTGGTCCGCTGGCTAGCAGTATTCATATTTTCCAGTTGCCTAGCAACAGTGGTCTAACAAATTTAACCAGTTGCACTGCGAGTGTATTGCGTGATCACTTTCCCATTTTGAGTTCCATTTGAACACGGCATCATATCATATGTTCTCTTCGGTTGAAGGCGGGCGTTAGGGCCTCAGTGCTATATCATGGACTCATTGGTTTTTGGAACATGAGATGCTGAGTGTAGTAAAGAACAAAAGCCTTGGGACAGAGAGGTCATTTCCTATTTAGCAATAAGCAAGTAAAACCCTAGCACTCCTCCCTTCCCCCTTTCTGTCATATCAGTGTGTTTTTCCCCCCCAGTGATATCAGTATTGGACTTGAAAGCATTCTGACTGCCTGGCTCCACACAGCTGAAGAGATATCATGCTGTATATCAGCGAGCTCGACTCCACCCAGTCTGATAGATGCAGAGGTGTCACTGCCTGCTATCTGCACTGATACATGACTGGATCTGCCTATAGTATGTGCTCCAAGTGTACCCCTCCCTACCCCCATCTCCTCCTCTTCTTCTTCCTCCTTCTCCCCCATCCCCCCTATATTCCTGTAATTCCATGAGGGGAAACGTGTGGCTGTGATTTATAGGGTGATTTCATAGCTCTCTCTCATCTTCTGTCAATGTGAGTGTTGAGGTGTGCGGCACTGAAGCGGGACTCTAGGGATGGAATGTGGCGTTTGAGTAAACGTTAGCGTCGGCTTATTTTGACGGAGACGAGGCCTCCAGAAGGCCTGTCCGGACCTGCAGGCTGTGGAGCAGCACCGTAACTTTAAGAGGAACCACAGTTCTCAACACAGGAGGCTTTGTGCTTGGGCAGTATGCACACTGCTTGTCTAAGACACACACACACATACAGATCGGGTTACAGTTCTCAGACATCCATGACTCTGCCTTCCCTCTGTCCCTGCTTCAATCTTTATCTCAGTCTCTTACTCACAGTCTGAGAGTCTGTTTTGGTCATGGTGTACCGCCTGCCATGTATTTGATAAAGCTTCTCCGAGTGACTTTCTGCCCTGTAATTGAATATATGCTTCACTATCTGGGGAAAAATCTATGTTGCTGGTTAACTGTACTGCAGAGGGAAATGTAGATTGTTAGTTAATGAAGGCACTAAAGACTCCCTCCTTAGCTAACAGCACTTTTATACAATCTCCTCCTTATCTTTCCTGTCTTAATTATACTTTTGACACTCCACATTTGACTTGTCTACCGGTTTGATTTTGGAAGGTCTCGCAATAGAAGTGTTGCGTATATATTTGTGATTTTTTTTCCTTAAAGAGGAGCTTCAATCAGTAATGAGTCAACTTGGATTCTTGTAGTTAGGCAACATGAGTCAGTCAGTAAATCTACCATAACAATCAATTTCGCTTGTTTAGTCTGAAGGTTAATCGTAGCATTCACTCGTGATCAGTAAAAACCATGCATAAGAATAAGCAAAAACCTGGTACACAATCAGACAAAATAAAGAGCTGCATTCTCAAATATATTAAACGTGATAAGCTGGAATTTGTGTTGTTCAAACAGATTAGTTTAGGTGATTATAAGCTTTGTGCCTAAAGTAAAAGTGCCACAAACATGTAATTTTATTTTTTTGTACATATATAATACATTTCTATTAAATATACAAGAAATAGGTCAAAACTTTACACACGAGCTTGCTCATTCTCCTCGTGCTCTGGGTTTCTTCCAGGTACTCTGGTTTCCTTCCCAGTCCAAAGACATGTGTTGTAGGCATGATTTGGCATTTCCAAATTGTCTGTAGTGTGTGAGTGGGTGTGTAAACGTGTGTGCGATTGTGTCCTGCAATGGGTTGGCACACCGTACATGGTGCCCCCCGCTTTGTGCCCCGAGTTCCCTGGGACAGGCTTCAGGCTCTCCGTGACCCTGTGTAGGATAAGCGGTATGGAAAATGGATGGATGGATATTCAACAGCCAAACCTGTCAACTTTATGTTAATAATGACTTTGTTTAACTGTCTAGTGACGATCAGTAAACCAGCTTTTGTTTGCCACAACATGAATGGGATTTTATCACTGGTCTTGATTTACGCTGTACTCTTAGCAGTTTATTTAACAACAATCAAACGTGTCAGAATGTACCATAACAACCTTAGTTTTGTTTATTACTGGATGGTGCACATACCACACGGGTTCTCTGGATAACATGGCATCGTCCTCAAATAGGTTGCATATCGGACGTGATCATCTCAAGCCGTTGAACCTGAGTTTATATGTAGCAAGTCAGTGTTTTTATGGAAGTGTTGAAAACATGTCTGTTTTAAATAGTAAAAAAAAAAAGCAGTAGTATAAAATAGTAAAAAATAGTAGCATGCTTACAAGTTTGACTCAAACCCCAATCCAAGACAAGTTAACCATTTAAAAATCTAATTTCTTTGAATCAAGGGTACTTTAATCCCAAGGCCCTTTTTAGTATTCATAGTTCATGTACATTACACTCCATAAAGTCAAAAGAGTACATTATTATTCCTCTTTGTTTTTTTTTTTAAATAAACAGTTTGACTGTTTTCACTCATAGGTGGGCAGAATCCAGACTACGTGCTCCACGGCACGGGAGTGAAACATGGAGAGCCAAAAAAATCTCAGGCAGAGGACGGCTCCACCGTGGCTCCAGAAGATGCTGCACGATTCCTCAGCTGTTACTGCTCAGGCCACTGCCCAGAGGACGCCACCAACAGCACCTGCGAGTGAGTCACCATCTTACTCCACTGGACTTAAACTAAGCACTCGCTCTCTTCTCTTCCTGTCTGTCATCACTGCATAACACCTCAAAGCCATTACACATGTTAGACCTGTGAGTAATGGATCTCTGTGTGTGAGATTAGGACCAACGGGCAGTGTTTTGCCATCATCGAGGAAGACGAGCATGGTGAAGCTGTCCTCACATCTGGATGTATGAAATATGAAGGCTCCCACTTCCAGTGCAAAGTAAACCCCTTATTTAGATACACAGTGCATGATGGGTAATGGTAAAACCTTAAAATTGTACATTTTACTCTAGACATATGAGTATAATATATACCTTTTAGATTGTATTCAGTTCAAAATATTTATGATCTGCATCAAAGTCACAAATTTCTGAACAATATACATGGTCATCCTATATAGATTTTTTTTTAACAATAGCAATACGTCCAATTTTAAATTTATTAAGCCTTAACAATTAACTTTGTAGCTTTTGGAAATTGACGAGTGTTTTTATTGTGACAGGATTCTCCCAACGCCCAGACGAGGAGGACAATCGAGTGTTGTTCCACAGACTTTTGTAACAGAGACTTGCAGCCTACTCTTCCACCTCCTGTTATCCAAGGTGAACCTGAGCTCAAAGCTCAAATAAGATTGATCCAACACGACTCGAATCAATACTTTATTGCTACCTCAACCGCAAGGCTTTTATGAATCTATTATGGTGCACTTGGAAAAACATTGAGAAACATAGTAGTGATGAGTGACAGATTAATGGGAAAAAAAACAACACTGTGTTTTGCCAGAACAGCTTCACAGATTCTCCAAGTCTCTGAAACTGTACTGGAGAGATGAACACCATTCTTCCAAACGATATTCCCTAAATTAGTGTTTTGATGATGATGGTGGTGGAGCGCACAGTCTAACACAATGATCCAAAATCTCCCATAGGTGTTCAGTTAGGTTGAGATCTGGTGACTGTGAAGGATATAGCGTGTGATTTACATACGTTTCATCCTTATCAAACCATTCAGTGAGCCCTAGTGCCCTGTGTTTGGGGGCGGAGTCATCCTGGAAGAGCTCACTCCCATCAGGATAGCAATGCTTCATCATAGGATAAAGTAACTCTTCCCTCTGAGAGGACAAGTGGATACAGACCATGCTGTCAAAATGCCTCCTACAGCATAACAGCTAATTTGTCAGCATAATTTGTCATCTGTCTGTAAATGCTAATATGATGTTGACTCTTAGTATACTTAATTTTTAAAAAAATCCAATACAGACATAAAATAAAATTACCATGGTTATGTATTTCTGATCGTAGAGATCTCTGTCTGAAGTCACCAGATTTAAGCCCATGTATATATGCGGAAGTCTAATCTTGTGATAAGTGTCATCATTTGTTGTTAATCCTTTTCCTCCTTGAGATCTGAATGTATGGGTTTTTTTTTCCTTTTTTTTTTCTTTTTTCTTTTTCTTCCCTTAATCTAGACCCCTTGTTTGTGAATGCCCACTGGCTGGCCTTCTTGATCTCTGTGAGCGTGTGCTGCTTCACACTCATCACAATTACCATTGTGTGCTACTGCAGGTAAGAAAAAAAATAAGGACACACTCATTCTCAAGAATGGGAACAGATTCACCCACTGAAGAACACACTACAACACTTACTGTACATGTTCAATAAGTATGAGTGTGGGGTTGAGTGATAATTAACAATGTGTGTCATTACTGAATGGCTCAGTAAACTACATGATAATGCTGAACTGATTTGATTGGCTGTGTGTGTGTGTGTGTGTGTGTGTGTGTGTGTGTGTGTGTGTGTTCAGGTATAAGCTGCAGACAGAGAGGAGACGCTACCAAAGAGACCTGGAGCAGGATGAGGCCTTCATACCTGCTGGCGAGTCTCTCAAAGACCTTATCAGCCAGTCAAGCACCGGCTCGGGCTCAGGTCTCCCCCTACTGGTACGTAGAAAATATCGACTAACTGGGCTCCCTTTATTTAGCTTCAGGCTGCTTTGTTGCTCATGTTGTACATATGTTTTTCATTATTCAAACATTTAGTCAGACTGAAACAAAGGATCTAGACATGAGAAACTTATTACACCTAAATTCTGGTTTAATTGTTCAAACTCCATCTATAGTCTGCATTTCTTGGCAATGACCATAATTACCTAACTTAAGAAATCCTAAGTGAAAACTTGCTAAAAATTTAATTTCACAGGGAAATGGAATAACCTTGGCCCCCAGTCACACCTTACTTTCCTCTTCCAAATAAAGCTCATTGAGTGCATGTCTACAGCCACACATAACTAAGACAATAAAATGAAGGAAATGAAAAATCTGCCATTCATTTTGCTTATGAAAGGTAACCTATTTAAAGGTGTTAGCTCTGATGGTCTACTCAACTGCTCGTGTGTTTTTTCCAGGTGCAGCGCACTATTGCTAAACAGATCCAGATGGTGCGTCAGATTGGGAAGGGGCGCTATGGTGAGGTGTGGCTCGGCCGCTGGAGAGGAGAGAAAGTGGCAGTAAAGGTGTTTTTCACTCGTGAGGAGACCAGCTGGTTCAGGGAGACAGAAATCTACCAGACTGTACTGATGAGACATGAGAACATTCTCGGTATGTCACACCACTGTATTTTCCTCTGACAACTGTGTAGTTAACTTTTAACTATCAGTATAAGGACAGGGCTGCTTAATTAGTTCAGAGTGGGTGTAAGATTACAAAAACAATACCAGGTGAGGGGCCAAACTGAGCATATTTGAGTTACCTTTATGGAAATATAAGCATGAAACCCTTAATATAACATGAATTGTGAAGTATGAGAGCACTGTATCAACAGTCATGAGTGCAAGACACACAAAGCCATTTCCATATTCAAGTAGCAGCATGCACCTTGGGTACTTTACACTATTTTACATATTAGAGCACATCAGCATACATATACTGCATACCTAATTATAAAAATTACTTTTTTCTTTTTTTATTATTATTATTTTTTTAATATAAAAGTTATAGCAGTGAAGTCAGGCTCATAATTTGTTAGCTAGCTATGTTATCATTGATAGTGATTAAATTATTATCTGAGCAATGTTAACCACATTATATGCAGTTTTTTTGCTTCAGTGTCATATAAATTTCCTAGTAAAGCAGGAAATGTTAGCCAAACCTAACAGCTAAGTTGATGGCGGGCAAACAGGTCCTTGAAAGATCATCTGGGTCGAGCTCGCTTACCACACTGCACGCTGCTCCACTCTCATAGAAAACGAATGGCGGACGATAGAATGTCTGTAAGGTTAAAAGCCCGTAATGTATACAAAATCCATGTTTCATTTAAATAGCTCTTATCAGTCAAAGGATCAATTAAAATTTCTTCAAGTTCTAGATCTGGCACAACTGAATAGCTCTGAATTAGGACATTCTGTCTGTTTTCTTGACCCAAATCTGTAAATATCTGTCTTAAACTTCATTCAGTTCTCCAGTAATGTCAAGGCTCGTCAGTGTATCACTTAATGTCATCTTTAAAAATGAACACAGCTTCACCAGCTTGACACACAGTAGGCCCATAATAAGCCCCAGCCTTCCAAAGATTGAAGATGACTATATAAAGCTTGAAAAATCCTCTAATCCCATACAAAAATTGTGTATTTTAAAATGAGATTACAAAGTTAATGTGGTTTGAAGCAAGTACACAAATGTACAACCCCAATTCCAAAAAAGTTGGAACGCTGTGTAACATGTAAATAAAAAACAGAATGCAATGATTTGCAAATCTCATAAACCCATATGTTATTCACAACAGAGCATAGAAAACATATCAAATGTTTAAACTGAGTAAATGTACCAGTTTAAGAAAAAAAAAAGGTAATTTACCATGATCAGTATAACATTTTCTGAGTTTATATTACTACTTAGTACTTACAGTACTACTGTGGTGCTGCACTGACAGTATGGACCTGCTTTTCTCTGTTGCCTCCAGGTTTTATTGCAGCTGACATTAAGAGCACAGGAGCCTTCACTCAGCTCTTCCTCATCACAGACTTCCATGAGAACGGCTCTCTGTATGACTACCTGAAGTTCATCACCCTGGACACTCAGGCTCTGCTGAAGCTGGCCTTCTCTGCAGCGTGTGGTCTGTGCCACCTCCATACTGAGATTTACGGCACGCAAGGCAAACCAGCCATCGCTCACCGAGACCTGAAGAGCAAGAATATCCTCATCAAGAAGAATGGCACTTGCTGCATCGCTGATCTGGGTCTGGCTGTTAAATACAACAGGTACACATGCACATATGCAGTCTCTGAATATACATATGTGTGTATATATATATATTTGTTGTTTCTGACACCTGGTCTTTCAGATGCCTGAATGCACGCTTAATGATCCTTACACCTTTACCCTGTTTCCCCTCAGTGACACTAATGAGGTGGACGTCCCTCTGAGTACACGGATGGGAACACGGAGGTATATGGCCCCTGAGGTTTTGGATGAGACGTTGAATAAGAATCAGTTCCAGGCCTACATCATGGCAGACATTTACAGTTATGGCCTCATGGTTTGGGAGATGGCCCGGCGATGCGTGACAGGAGGTCTGTTGTGCTATGTATCTGTTGTCTTTTACACTCCTGTGTCTCTAGAGAATTTAATGTTACATGAGCATCCAAAGCAGTGGTCACCAACCCTGTTCCTGTAGGTTTCATCTCCAACCAAAATCTAACACATCTGTTTTAGTTGATCAAGAACTTCTTAAGGCAATGGTTAGATGGTCAGGTGGGCATGATTATGGTTGGAGCTAAAATCTTCAGGAAGGTAGATCTCCAGGAACAGGGTTGGTGACCACCGATCTAAAGCATAGGTAATCTAAATTATTTTTATGTCTATATTCCTAAACATGTTATTGGATGATGCTGGCTAAAGATCAGCCCCATTTATATTCTACTGTTTCTGCAGGCATTGTGGAAGAGTACCAGTTACCGTACTGGGACGCAGTTCCTTCAGATCCATCTTACGAGGACATGAGGGAAGTCGTGTGTGTAAAGGGCATGCGGCCTACAGTCTCCAATCGCTGGAACAGCGACGAGGTAATGAATTATATTTTTATTTTAATAAAGTCATTAAAGTACCAATGAATGTAAATGTGTTTTTTAAATAGTCAATTTCATCATTGCAATTATACACATTGGTGTACTTCTATTTATTTTTTTATTTTTTTAACCAGGAAACATTGTGTATGAGCTCAGTTTGTGACATCTTAAAATTGGCCCCATAGCTTTAAACTAATCCTGTGAGATATGCAAGTTATTGTGGGATTTTTGGGTCATTGGACAATTTCTCTTTAGTCAGAGAAATAACTAGTTAGCCAAATTAGCTGAAAAAGGAGATTGTTGTTAAATATTTTGACCGGTTTGGCTACGGTTAAATAAATCATTGAGAATATTGTATCAACTTTCCGGGGCTTGTTTACTACAAGTAGTTGAAGGGTATCTAAGCTAGCCAATTGTTAGCAATATTAAGCTTTTTTTTTGTATTGTAGAAGGACATCTAAATTCCATCTGATCCTGGGCAAATGTGCAGAAGAGTATTTATGGGCCATTTTATTAGGATTCAACATAGGATTTTCTTCGTAGACTACAGTAGTTACTGAATAATTCAGAAATAATATTCTTTCAGGGATACTTTAAGGCTTAATTTGGTAACATGATCCTGCTTACAGAATGATCTCTTTTTTTTCTTTTTTTTTTTTTTTTCCTTTTCCCCCACAGTGTCTCAGAACCATGCTGAAGCTAATGTCCGAGTGCTGGGCCCATAACCCAGCCTCTCGTCTCACTGCTCTGAGAATAAAGAAAACACTTGCAAAAATGGTGGAATCACAAGACATCAAAATATGAGACGTACATCACTACACATTACACCGTGTGCTTCAGTGGCAGAGTGGAAATGTGAACTCCTTTGAAACAGGAACTGTTCCCAAACATAAATGTGAAGCGGAGTGCTACGGAGCAGAGCACTTCTCTTTCACTGAAATCCCTCAGTGTCCCTGTAGCACCCTCTGCTGGACCGGGAGTGCCATGTCACCACTACAAAGAACTTGACAGACCGGGTCTTTTCAACCTTAAACACTAACTAAGTAGAGTGATCAAGCTATATCCCTACTTCAGCTGTCCATCCTCTTTTACTTTAGACAGTGTATTAGGAGAGATCTGCCAAATAACTTGCTTTCCATGAAAGCTGTATGTGTCGTGATGCAAATGGCAGCGCGTGCCAACGGAGTGGAAATCCTGAAGTACAAGAACGTTTTGGAGAAGGCTGATTCATTCACTGTATGGTATCGTTCTTCCATCCCTCAGCAGCCAGAGAGACTTATGCATCAAAGTGGAGGTATTCTTCCACGTGGACTCGAAATTACTGCTCTGAATGCGGACTGTGCGGATGTGTGCAGCACACAATACAGGTGCAAAGGAAAGTGCACCGTTATTTTAAATGATCTTCTCTCATATCATTATAGATAAGTAAATACTATTAATCAGTAATGTTATTGATATTTTAAAAAATTACTCATGTGAAGAATTTCTTACACATTCTCCATTTTAAAAAAATCAGTCCAATTAATATTGATGTGTTGTCAAACAATATTTGGATGATGTAATCGGTGCAGACGGAAGTACAGGGGCAGGGCCGTTTTGCGCTATAACCAGTGTGAGCGGTCATTTGGGGCTGCCAATGTCATCACAGATTTTCCACACCACAATACAGAAATGATTCTACACTTTATAAATGGCTGTCAGTCGTGTACAGTTCCCTCCACTAATATTGGCACCCTTGGTAAATATGAGCAAAGAAGGCTGTGAAAAATTGTCTTTATTATTTAACCTTTTGATCTTTTCTTAAAAAAAATTCACAAAAATACTCTGCTCTTATGAATATCAAACAATTGCAAACATAACATGGGTTTATCAAAAAAAAAAATCTTTAAATATAGGTGTGCAACAATTTATTGGCACCCTTTTAGTCAATACTTTGTGCTACCTCCCTTTGCCAAGATAACAGCTCTTCAACTATAATGCCTGATGAGGTTGGAGAATACATTGCAAGGGATCTGAGACCATTCCTCCATACAGAATCTCTCCAGATCCTTCAAATTTCAAGGTCCACGCTGGTGGACTCTCCTCTTCAGTTCACCCCACGGGTTTTCTATGGGGTTCAAGTCAGGGGACTGGGATGGCCATGGTAGGGCCTTGATTTTGTGGTCAGTAAACCATTTTGTGTTGATTTTTATGTATGTTTTGGATCATTGTCCTGGAAGATCCAACCACAGCCCATTTGAAGCTTTCTGGCAGAGGCAGTCAGGTTTTCATTTAATATCTGTTGATATTTGACAGAGTCCATGATCCCATGTATCCTAACAAAATATCCAGGTCCTCTGGCAGAAAAACAGCCCCAAAACATTAAAGCGCCACCATCATATTTAACCGTGGGCATGAGGTACTTTTCCATATGGCTACCTCTCTGTGTGCACCAAAACCACCTCTGGTGTTCATTGCCAAAAAGCTCTATTTTGGTTTCATCTGACCATAGAACCCGATCCCATTTGAAGTTCCAGTAGTGTCTGGCAAACTGAAGACGCTTGAGTTTGTTTTTGAATGAGAGTAGAGGCTTTTTTTTCTTGAAACCCTTCCAAACAACTTGTGGTGATGTAGGTGACTTCGGATTGTAGTTTTGGAGACTTTCTGACCCCTAGACACAACTAACTTCTGCAATTCTCCAGCTGTGATCCTTGGAGATTTTTTGGCCACTCGAACCATCCTCTTCACAGTGCATTGAGACAATATAGACACGCGTCCAATTCCAGGTTGATTCATAACATTTCCAGTCGACTTGAACTTCTTAATTATTGCCCTGATGGTGGAAATGGGCATTTTCAATGCTTGTGCTATTTTCTTATAGCCACTTCCCACTTTGTGAAGCTCAACAATCTTTTGCCGAACATCAGAGCTATATTCCTTGGTCTTACCCATTGTTATGAATGACAAAAGGAATTTGGCTTATGTGTTACCTCATATGTAATGAGGTAACACATAAGCCAATGTATACCCCTGTAAAGCTGTTTTGTTTGCAATTGTTTGATATCCATGAGAGCAGAGTATTTTTTTTTTTTTTAAAACAAAAGATCAAAAGGTTATAACAATAAAGACAATTTTTCACAGCCTTCTTTGCTCATATTTACCAAGGGTGCCAATATTAGTGGAGGGCACTGTATTCCGTCTAAATAACAAGCATGGTTTGGTTGACTATTGTGTAGTGCCATGTAGCCTCGCTTCATCGTCCACATTACATTTTACATTTACATTTCGTCATTTGGCTGCTACTTTTATCCACAATAACTTACAGTTGAGACTAAATACAACTGAGCAGTTCAGGGTTAAGGACCTTGCTCACGGACCCAACAGTGGCAGTGTTAGTGATCTAAACTAAAACCCTAAGCAGTAAGCCATCACTGCTTTAAACATGCCAATAAATCACATTAATATATGCCAGATAGGATTCATATGAGTTTATTTTTAAGAGTTTTGATTAATGTGACTGATTTACTTATAGAATCTCATAAATATCAGATGGGATTGAAGAATACAACTGCATGTGTTATTTATTCAAATCATGTCATGTTGAATGATCTATTGTGGTAAAAAAACAAGAAAAAAAAAGAAAATACTCATTTTAAAAGTGGCATACTCAATATTATTACAGAACAGCTTAACATTAGTTTATTGTTCCGTTCTTACTCTACAGTTAAAACCGGCCAAAAAAATCCATCTTATTTACTTTTTTTTTTTTTTTTTTTTTTTTAAATGGTTACCTTTATGAATGAAACCTTAGACTTGTTCCAGCAAATATACAGAGTATTCTGATTCCAGTAGTCACATGAATTCTGCAAAAAATGAAACTAATTGTGCTTATTATCTGTGTGCCTATATTTAGCCTGGATAATTGAATTTATGTAACTATTGATTTTAAGTGAGTTTAGTTATTCCCACCAAACCCTTTAGTACCAGGTCAGTGCCCCTGTTATGCATCTGAGATAGGAACACAGTTTCTGGGAATGAATTTGCATTCAATGCTCAGAC
>CM042562.1:10369683-10634683 GCA_023630585.1 Cranoglanis bouderius | reverse complement strand
CTCCCCTGGTCTTTAGTGAGGCTCCATTCTGTGAATGCCGCAGGGTCATCATTGGTCATTTGAGCTTTCTCTGTACTGATCTTCCTTAGAGAGGTCAAGCTATTCTCATGACTATCAATCTTTTCCTGCATCAGACGCATTTTCTGTAGCAGTACAGGAATAGCAAGCTCCTTCTGTTGGGTGTTGGACCAGCTTGAGAACTCCATGACCTCATCTCCTAAAAGCACCTCAAGAACTTCAGAGTGGCGGATGGCATCCTTGAGCAAAGAAGTGAATGATGCAGAGAGATGTCTGATTTCAGTTTCCTTAGCAACAAATTGGCCTTTAAGCCCAGTGATCTCCTTTTGGCTGTCCAGGAGGGAGGTTTTCAACTGGATTAGGTTGTCATTAAGCGTCTTTCTCTTGACTTGCTCAAATGCTAGTGATTCTCTCACACTCCACAAGCCTTGATGGAGATCTTCAACTTCTGGGGCCCACTGGCTAAGCCCCCTCTTTGCTTCAACATCCTCCAGGGCATACCGGTTTTCTTTGGCAAATTTTGTGACATTAGCTACCTCAGATTCCAACCTAACCAATGAATCACTGACATCTTTACAGCTGCAAATCTCACCTGCTGTGGCAAGCTCATTATTTTGGAGATGCTGATAAATATTGTCCACGTCAAGTTGAATCTCTCTCAAATCTCTCTCTTGGATACTGAGATTAGAAGCTAGTTCATTAATGGTTTTCAGCGTAGCCACTCTAGCTGCCTCCACTTCAAGCCCAATCTGTGCCAAATGGACCTCTGTGTTGTGGCCGACATATTCCAGTCTTTGACTCATGTTCCTCAAGCCATGGTCCAGCTTCTGGACTATATTAATTAAATGTTTAGAGTTTTCAGTTAGGGGACTGAGCTCCATTGTGTTATTTAGCACTTTCATGTCCAGACTACTGATGGCTTCCCACACGCTGGTCTCCAGTGGTGACTGGCTTTCATTGGCATCAGTTGAGAGAGCATGTTCTCCCTGTGTTGTCTCCTGCAGCCTTCCATGATTAAGCCGAATTTCCTCCATGGACTTATTCAGAGACTGCAAACTCACCTAAATGGCACACCAATAAACAAATGAAGACTAAAATACACTCTAATATTCTTTTACTATTTCTTGTAGCCTTGAGTTTTAATTTACTTTGATCTGAAGGCTGTTTAATAGTGGGTAATAAAGTGTTACCTTTATTTCCTCATGACTCATGTTGATATTGTGGTCAATTTTGTCCTTTAGACTGGTCATGTTATGAAGCAGATGTCCTTGTTGCAAGTGTATTGTTTGTTCTATCTCTTTTTGTTGTGAGTCCAACTCTGACCATATCTGCTGCATCTGTTCGAAGTTGTCCTCTAAGTCTTTCTCACATTTTTTTTCATGGGCATGCCTAGTTTTGGACATGCTCTCTTGCTCATGCCTCAGATTCCTCAGCTCTATGGACAAGCCTTCCACCTCTCTAGACAAATTCTCCAAAGTACGATTAAAGCCATCCAGCACTGGCTGAAGTTGGGTCATTACTGCTGCAAATATTTGATGAAATGACAAGAGGCTGCTGGAGTCCATGAAAGGCAGAGGGGAAGAAGAAGGAGGAATAGCTCCACCACTGCCTAAAACAAAACACTGATATTAATAATCTGAACCATTTCACCTACTCATATTAGGATACATAGCCTCAGCCAGAGCTTCAGCCACATCTGCCTCTAGTCTGAACATTTACCACCACAGGTTGTTACGTTGTCAAAAGTAGCCACCAATGCTAAATCATCCCACAAAGAAGTTCCAGACATGCTGGCACTCTTGCTTCCAACCTAAAAAAATGAATATGCTTCAATAAAATATTGCATTGTTCTGTATTTTTTCCCCCATCATCTTTAGAGAATGCAGTGTATTCCTAAACATTCCTCCTCTTAGCTAAAGCCAAATTTTACCCTAGGACAAGAGGCACAAGATCAGATTGTTGAACAGGATTATCCTTGTCCCTGCTTGGATCCTACAGAATCAGTCTCCAGTTTACCATATACAGGTGCATCTCAATAGATTAGAATGTCATGGAAAAGTTAATTTATTTCAGTAATTCAACTCAAATTGTGAAACTCGTGTATTAAATAAATTCAATGCACACAGACTGAAGTAGTTTAAGTCTTTGGTTCTTTTAATTGTGATGATTTTGGCTCACATTTATCAAAAACCCACCAATTCACTATCTCAACAAATTAGAATATGGTGACATGCCAATCAGCTCATCAACTCAAAACACCTGCAAAGGTTTCCTGAGCCTTCAAAATGGTCTCTCAGTTTGGTTCACTAGGTAAGCCACAAACATTCATTGCCAAAGAAGCTGGCTGTTCACAGAGTGCTGTATCCAAGCATGTTAACAGAAAGTTGAGTGGAAGGAAAAAGTGTGGAAGAAAAAGATGCGCAACCAACCTGAGAGAACCGCAGCCTTATGAGGATTGTCAAGCAAAATCGATTCAAGAATTTGAGTGAACTTAACAAGGTATGGACTGAGGCTGGAGTCAAGGCATCAAGAGCCACCACACACAGACGTGTCAAGGAATTTGGCTACAGTTGTTGTATACCTCTTGTTAAGCCACTCCTGCACCACAGACAACATCAGAGGTGTCTTACCTGGGCTAAGGAGAAGAAGAACTGGACTGTTGCCCAGTGGTCCAAAGTCCTCTTTTCAGATGAGAGCAAGTTTTGTATTTCATTTAGAAACCAAGGTCCTAGAGTCTGGAGGAAGGATGGAGAAGCTCATAGCCCAAGTTGCTTGAAGTACAGTGTTAAGTTTCCACAGTCTGTGATGATTTGGGGTGCAATGTCATCTGCTGGTGTTGGTCCATTGTGTTTTTTGAAAACCAAAGTCACTGCACCCGTTTACCAAGAAATTTTGGAGCACTTCATGCTTCCTTCTGCTGACCAACTTTTTGAAGATGCTGATTTCATTTTCCAGCAGGATTTGGCACCTGCCCACACTGCCAAAAGCACCAAAAGTTGGTTAAATGACCATGGTGTTGGTGTGCTTGACTGGCCAGCAAACTCACCACACCTGAACCCCATAGAGAATCTATGAGGTATTGTCAAGAGGAAAATGAGAAACAAGAGACCAAAAAATGCAGATGAGCTGAAGGCCACTGTCAAAGAAACCTGGGCTTCCATACCACCTCAGCAGTGCCACAAACTGATCACCTCCATGCCACGCCGAATTGAGGCAGTAATTAAAGCAAAAGGAGCCCCTACCAAGTATTGAGTACATGTACAGTAAATGAACATACTTTCCAGAAGGCCAACAATTCACTAAAAATGTTTTTTTTTTATTGGTCTTATGAAGTATTCTAATTTGTTGAGATAGTGAATTGGTGGGTTTTTGTTAAATGTGAGCCAAAATCATCACAATTAAAAGAACCAAAGACTTAAACTACTTCAGTCTGTGTGCATTGAATTTATTTAATACACAAGTTTCACAATTTGAGTTGAATTACTGAAATAAATTAACTTTTCCATGACATTCTAATTTATTGAGATGCACCTGTACAGGTGTGGTCTTATGTATTATTAAAGTAGTTGTAGTAGATAATATATTTGGTGACCGCTTGCTTTGGTTTAAGGATCCAAGATGCATTCATTCATCTTTAGTCACCACTTAATCCTAGCCAGGGTCATGGAGGTTCTGGTGCAAAATTTTCTGTCCCTCAATGTTTTTGGATGAGAAAAGGAAAATCCAACTCTAAAATGAAATGTGGGTGTATCCTGTAACAAAATCCTACCTAAAACATAAGGCTAAACAGCAGAAAAATAGTTTGACAAAACCAAAAGTCAGAAGTTTTGTTGTCTTGACCTTCTTGTATTTCAAACCTGATTTGAAGAGGGCAGTATATAGTGAATGTGATTTTGATGTGTAAAGAGGTTTATAACCAATTTGTATATCCTTTGACCACCTCTCAATGTTCATATCTACACTACCTCTACATTTCTATATCATGTGAGGACTTTGATGGCTGAACAGTAAGGTTAAGTATAGCAATAAGTATAGTGATGACTCGAATCCAATTGGGTTCCACACATGATATCAAGATGTTTTAATAGCTGACCTGGAAATTTTATTTTTATAATGGTTGTATTGATTTTTTAAACTAAACTTTTATCACTCTGTCTGATACTTGGGTTCAATGGAAATATTGAGCCTCCCTCTTGTTTTCCCTGCTTACAATACTCCCCATACTCAGAAGAGCAGGTCACCCTCACTTTCCTGTCTGAAGACACTTGAAGTCCATCAGACAGCCAGATACGTTTTGGGAATTTCTTCTATATATCAAAACCAAATGTCATTGGAAGAATTAAACAAGGACTGTAGTGTGAGTGATTATGGGTAATGGGCCAAAAGTGAGATCATTCAGGCCCAGACCAAGTTCCGAATACTTGCCAGAGTCAGAGTCATCAGTCTGTGAAACCTCTGTTGGAGCTGTTTCTGTGTGTTCTTGACTGGACTGACTTTCTCCTGTCAGACTCACTGTGGGTGACAGAGAAATGGTACATGGGCTTAATGAAATATAACCTAAATAAAGTATAAATAATTCATTAAAACAATGAAGGGGTCTTGTATCTTATCTGCAAAGGGTCAATGTGGCTGCAGGTTTTCACCCAAGGAGAACCCATAAGGAATTTCACTTGTTTAAACAATCAATGTTGTTCTTTAAACTATTAGGTGTGGCTTCAGTTTGGCTGGAATGAAAGCATGCCAGCACCCTGGACCTTTCCCAGTAAGATTTAAGACCTAAGACATAATCCACAGTGTTCCTACCCAAATTTTACACCAGTACCAACTAGTGCTAATCACTGTGGCCTTTTACATCAAATGTGTGCAACAAAATGCATATTTTATAGCCTGGGTTCTATTTCTGCTGCTTGCTACACAGGGTACATAAATAATTTATAACTGCAAAATACACTATTCATTGGATATATTTTAGCCTGTAGTTCTACTGACATTATCAAAAGGTTTAAGGTGTTTGTGGATGTGTGTGAATGTGTTTACCTGTCTCCTGACAATTGTTGCCTCCATGGCCTGGGCAGCACTTCCAGTGCAGTGCAGTAATAGTTTTCTGCTTCTGTCTGTATATAGGCCGTGAGGAGAGCAGATACCTAAGCGTCAGCATACAGCTAAGGCTAAGGCTACATGTATGCTATATGTAGTTTACATACATGTAGGCTAAAGACATTCAAACTCAGGTTTTCACCTAAATTTCCTGTGTAAAGTCAATTAGGGTATCTGCCTTATTTCTGTAAGAAGCACAATTTTTTTCCATTTTTTACTCCATCAGATTTTCAGTGGGTCAGAAATTTACATACATTTTGTTAGGATCTGGTGGCATTGCCTTTTAATTGCTTAAACATAGCCTTTTGCCATAGTCGTTCTCACAATACAATAGTTATTGCCTATTCCTCCTGACAGAACTAGTGTAACTCAGTCAGATTTGCGAGCCTATTTGCGTGTGCATGTTTGTTTTTCTATTATAAAGTTCACAAATTTTCTATGAGATTCACATCATGGCTTTGTGGTGGCTGCTCTAATACTTTCATGTTGTTGTCTTTAAGCCATTGTGTTACAGCTTAAGTTGCAACCAGGTTTGAATTTTCTGGCTGATGTCTTGAAGTGTTGCTTTAGTATTTATAGATAATCCTCCTTCTTCAGGATATCATCTATTTTCTGAAGAGCACCGGTCCCTTTTTCAACAAAACACCCTACAGTATTATGCTGCCACCCCTATGCTTCACAGTTGGGATGGTGTTCTTTGAATGAAATCCTCACCCTTTTCCCTCCATACATAGGGCTTGATTGTTATGGCCAAACAGTTCAAATTTTGTCCTCCAAAAGGTAGGTCTTCATCCTGGTGATAACCAGCAAACTTCAGTTTGGCTTTTTTTTTATGCCGGACTTGGAGTAGGGGCTTCTTCCTTGTGTGAAAGTCTTTCAGGCCATGGTGATGTAGGACACTCTTAAGGTAAATATACATACCTTGGTACCTGATGCCACTAACTCCTTAACATCTGACCTACTGGAATTCTGATATAGTGAATCAAAGCTAAAAGAAATCAGGCTGTAATCAGTTGTTTTAAAATTACCTCTGATGTGAACAAAGTAGATGCCCTAACTGACATACCAAACCAAATTTAGGGTAACAGGAAAAACTGAGCTTGAATATCTTTAGCATGTACACACAAATGAAGCCTGATGCATAAACATGAGATAATTATACATGAGAGTTTACAAGGCTGAGTTACATAACTCACTTTAATATTTGGCAGTCGGGATCACCGTTAATGCAGGGGTTCACTGTCTTCACTGTATGCTCCTCAGCATCACTGAGCTCAGCCACGCTTACCAAACGCTGATGAACAAATGCACACCAGTTTCTGGATGGAGAGAGCACCACAAAAGAAACAAAAAGGAGGAAATGTGGGTTAAATGAAGAAAAGATTAAAGCATGAGGCAGAAAAGAAAGATGAGTGCTGAGATAAGTTATATGAGAGAGAGGATGAATAAATGCTGCAGAGAGGCTCTGTTTCTTTCTCTACTGGCTCTTTTAAGTTCTAAGGCAGATAGTGTCACTCTTTCAGAAACTAAAAATAAGGGTTCTTTGTTCTATACCAACATGTATATTAGCGATAAGAGAGTTACTTATCTAGTAGATTGTTCTAACCTTGAAGTAATGTTGAATTTGATATGCCAACATTTATGATGATAAATATTAATGCCTATAATAAAGATGTTTTAATGTACGTTAATAGTACTATTAATGTACTATTACTTCCTTTTATATATACAATGGGGGGAAAAAAGTATTTGATCCCCTGTTGATTTTGTACGTTTGCCCACTGACAAAGAAATGATCAGTCTATGATTTTAATGGTTGGTGTATTTTAACAGTGAGAGACAGAATAAAAACAAAAAAATTCAGAAAAACGCATTTCAAAAAAGTTATAAATTGATTTGCATTTTAATGAGGGAAATAAGTATTTGATCCCCTATCAATCAGCAAGATTTCTGGCTCCCAGGTGTCTTTTACACAGGTAATGAGCTGAGATTAGGAGCACTCTCTTAAAGGGAGTGCTCCTAATCTGTTTGTTACCTGTAAAAAGACACCTGTCCATAGAAGCAATCAATCAATCAGATTCCAAACTCTCCACCATGGCCAAGACCAAAGAGGTGTCCAAGGATGTCAGGGACAAGATTGTAGACCTACTCAAGGCTGGAATAGGGGTGTTTTTCTGTTAAGGAGACAGGACAACTGCACTGCATCAAACCGCACGATGGAAGGGGCCATGTACTGTCAAATCTTGGGTGAGAACCTCCTTCCCTCAGCCAGGGCATTGAAAAAGACCTTAATGACTTGGAGAGGATCAGCAAAGAGGAGTGGGACAAAATCCCTCCTGAGATGTGTGCAAACCTGGTGGCCAACTATAGCATATATATATATATATGCTATAGTTGCCCACCAGGTTTGCACACATCTCAGGACCAGCATGAACGTGTGTAGTATGTGTGCAGACATGACTCACAAAGGAGGCTTTATATAATATATATAAATTTTATATATATATATATATATATATATATATATATATATATATATATATATATATATATATATATATATATTATATAAAGCCTCCTTTGTGAGTCATGTCTGCACACATACTGCACACGTTCATGCTGGTCCAGACTCAAATACGCTATGCTTTTTCCTTCTACCTGCTGATGACTGAGTTACACTGAGTATCCCCAGTGCAGCGCATCTCCTCTGATCATATTTTCTGTTGTCTGTGTGCTCTAAATGATGGCAGCACATCAACTTGAGTTCATGATATGACCTAATGCCTGTGGAACAGCCATATTTACCATCTATGTCTTGCAATTTTGACAGCAGCATCAAATATATTTGTTATTTGACAGTATTTTGGCACATTTGTTTTTGCTATTTAATATACTTCCAGTGAATAGAACCACTTCAGATTTATGCACATGATATCTGTTGACTTTGTATTTATAAATGACAATGCCTCAGTTAAACTAAATTAAGTTGAACCAAATTGAACATAAACAAAGATATGTTTAACAAATGTAATTGATAGTGTCTGAATATCTTATACACTCACTGAGCAGTTTATTAGGAACACATGTACACTTACTCATTCATGCACTTATCTAACTGGCCAATCATGTGGCAGCAGTGCAACACATAAATCTAGGGTTAGGTAGGTAACCCTAACTCTAACCCTAACCCCGGACAGACTAGCATCTCAGAATGCACAACACATCGAACCTTGAGGCAGATAGGCTGAAGTCCATGTCAGGTTTCACTCCTGTCAGCCAAGAACAGAGAGCTGAGGCTGCAGGTGGCACAGACTCAATAAAACTGGACTGGAAGACTGGAAAAAACATAGCCTGGTCTGATGAATCTCAATTTCTGATGAGGCATACAGATGGTATCGTCAGAATTTGGCCCCAACAGCATGAATTCATGGACTCAAGCTTACTTGTGTCAACTATTCAGGCTGGTGCAGGTGGTGTAATGGTGTGAGGAATGTTTACTTGGCACACTTTGAGCCTGTTAATACCAATCAATCATCGCTTGAATACCACAGAATATTTGAGTATTGTTGCTGATCGTGTGCATCCCTTCATGGACATAATTTACCCATCTTCTAATAGCTACTTCCAGAATAATAATGCACCATGTCACAAAGCCATGCCATAAAGTATTGAGACTGTTTGAGACCAAAGGGAGACCCTATCCAGTATTAGTATAGTGTTCCTTTCATAAAGTGTTCAGTGAGTGTGTATATATGTAAAGGTTAAAAATAAAAATAATCATGTATTAGACATTAATGCTGCATGATGAATGCTCTTGTGTCATAATAAAAGATGTTGACAGATGTTGGGAGGTTGGTTGGGAACAAGTAGCCATGATGGTGAAGATGAAGGTGCTTCCTAAATTTCTCATGGACAATATTATTTAACAACAATCAAATGAAAAAAGCTATACAGCTATAGCAATGACCTTAAACATCCCTGTCCATACAATTGGTTCAAAATTATGCAGGTGGAAAGTTCACTAATTGTCCCAGGACATGTGCACCATGCAAGATTTCACACACTCAGATTTCATGCTCTTAGACAAATGGAAGATAAGAGAGAAGTCAGCAGCCACTTGAAAAGAGTTGCAGGATGACCTGAAAGCAGCAGGATCAACAGTTGCACAGAAAACAATAACCAATGAATTGCACTGCAATCATCTCCTTTCCTACACTCCATGCAAAATTCCTCTGCTAAAAGAAAAAAGAAGCACAGAGATGCATGTCTAAAAACATGTAGACCGGTGGTCACCAACCTTCTTCCTTGAGATCTACCATGCTAGATGCTGCAGCTATCATCTCCAACCAAAATCTAACACACCTCTTTTAGTAAATCAAGAACTTCTTAAGGCAATGTTTAGATGGTCAGGTGGGCACGATTATGGTTGGAGCTAAAGTCTTCGGGAAGGTAGATCTCCAGGGTTGGTGACCACAAATCAGAGTTCTTTTGGAACAATATACTCTGGTCAGATTAAAAAAAAATTGAACTTTTTGGCAATAATTCAGCTCTACATGAATACATACTTTTTGTTCGTATTTATAAGTACAAAGTGAAAAGACTTTGTGTGTAAATGTTTAATGTGTGCAAATTTGAGGTGGATATATGCACTGGAAGTATATTAAGTAACATAATCAAAAATGTCTGAATGCTTCACTGTATAATAGATGATTTGGGAGAATGTAAGATGCAAGTGCCTAAAAGGGAATTAATTACAATTAATTACCAATTACCATAGATAATTTGACTTTAAGGGCCACTGTTGTACCTTTGAGGATTCGAATAGATTGATTGTACCTTGGGAAACAAAACTGTATCTATACAATCTATAATGCTATACAGTATGTCATCAACAAAGATGGGAGCTCAAAACTTTAAACTTTAACTTTTATCTCTAAACAATAAAATAAAAGGAATAATGCACCAGGACAGATTATTTGTATTTTATTTAAATATATGAAGTAGTTGATTTGTGTGGAAAATGTCCAAACTAACAAACCGAGGCATTCTAACTAGCCATGTTATCTGAAGTTTTATGGGAAACAGACTGCATCATTTTTACTTAAAGAATTGTGAAGCACCGACAGTCTGGTATGGTATTTCACTTTTTCGAGGTCTCAGTGTATACTGTTTTTTATTGTTGATGTAATAAGTTAGATGTACCTACCCTCTACGTGCAGGCTGGTGTGAACTCTCTCTCAAGAAGGGCAAAGGGCTCTGAGATGTCTCCAACTGAGTATCCAGTTGTCCAGATCTGCTGAGATGCTCATGTCCAAGAGATACTGGAATGTGAGCTGCGCTAAAACTGCTCTCCAGCCCTGCCTTCTCTTTTTCCTCTACATCTGGATCCCTGGCTCTCAGCTCACTTAAGCAGGATGAGCATAGCAGCATGGCCAGCAGCAACACGAGGTCCATCCTCCTTCCTCTTACACAAAAACCTGCAGGCAGCATCAGGTAAAAGGCACTGGAAATGCTTCTCCAGTTTGTAGTTTGCTTCTGAGAACAGCCTTGAACAGTTTTTCCCTCTGCCTTTCTATCTGTGTGCTTTTTTCTCTCAGAGTTCAAGCATTTTCATAAAACTTTCTCAGTCCCCACCCTCTCTGCTCCCACTTCCTGTCTCTCGTTCTCTCACCCCCTCCTCTCCCTTGACAGTATCACGCCCTCAGACAATTGAAGGAAAGAGGCTGCCTGCTTTAAAGGGTTAAAGGTGCTGGAGCAATAAGCCAGTTATCAAATATATACTGGGCTTGGGCTTGCACGGCCACACACACATATGCACCTTTCATATGCTTTCTAACCTGTAGGAAAACAGTTGAGTTTAAATTTTGAGTGTGTTTTGCACTACTGTTATGTTATTTTTCAGGGAAAAAAAGTAATTTTATCAGATGTTTTTTAACATCACAAAGTTAACCAGAGCTAAAGACCAGAGCTAAAAATGAATCATGACCAAAGCCTGGTTTCATGTCTGTGTCCTCAATTATAAACAAGCATGTTCACACACTGGAGGCCTTGTTCTCCGTACTGACCCCAGACCTTTTTAGACGACATCAGCTGCTCTTTCTCAAGCTGAAGAGACAACATCCCACCAGCGAAGCAGCTGTGCAGGGCTTGCCCTGTTTGGAGTAATGACAGTGTCTTGGAGAAGGGTCCAATTGTGTGGATAAGTTGAAGAAAGGCAGGCTTCAGTGCAGATCTGCAGTGTGGTGCTCCTCAGAGTCACGGGTTCAATGTCCATCTGACCGATTCTATCGTGTGTCGCTCAGCTGTGACAACAAACACATGCTGCTGGCCTCAGACCCTGTCAAAACTTCACTGTTTCCTGCACACTGATCAAGAGCTTCCTGTCTGCTGAGCAGACCCTTAGTGACCTCACATTTCAGAACCACTGTGTCATCCCATTTTAGCCATTTTTTGTGTTATATCCCTGGAATGGAAAACTTGATTAAATTTTTAAAATGGCTCCCAAGTGGTGCAATGGTCTAAGCATTCACCCGATCGTCTGGAGTTGGGATGTAACCAAGTATGTTATATTTATTTGGAATTTCCTTTTTACCCACTTCCACATCCACTTCGGTCACAACTTCACTTTGATCAAAACTTCAAATTTTAGTGATGATACAGGCATCTGTGGCTGGGGAATCAAAGAGAGAATAGCCATGCTCATTCAGAGCAGCACTAGCCAATTTCCAGTGAGTCTTAACTTATACACTCACCGTCCACTTTAATAAGAACACAATGCATAAAATCATGCAGATTTGGGTCAATAACTTCAGTTAATGTTCACATCAAACATCAGTTGCTGTGGTTGTTGGTGCGAGATGGGCTGGTTTGAGTATTTCAGAATCTGCTGATTGTCTGGTATTTTCTCACACAAAAGTCTCTAGAGTACACAGAATAGTGCAAAACACAAAAAATATTTAGTGACCGACTGTTCTGTGGGTGGAAAAGCCTGGCTGAAGAGAGCTCAGAGGACAATGACCAGACTGGTCTGAGCTGACAGGAAGTCTATAGAAACTCAAATAAGCACTCTTTACAGCTGTAGTGAGCAGAAAAGCATCTCAGAATGCATAACACTTCAAACCTTGAGGTGGATGGGCCTCAACAGCAGAAGACCTCATCAGTTTCCACTCCTGTCAGCCAAGAACAGAAATCTGAGGTTATCATGGGCACAGACTCACCCAAACTGAACAGTTGCAGATTAGATTTAAAAAAAAAATAAATAAATAAAAATAAAAATAAAAATAAATCACCTGGTCTTTTCCAGTCTTCAACTGTCTAGTTTGGGTGAGTCTGTGCCCATTTTTAAATTTCCCAAAATACCATTCTGTATAAACTCTAGAGACTGTTGTGTGTGAAAATCCCAGAAGATCAGCAGTTTCTGAAATACTCAAACCAGCCCAACCACCGTTCCACACTTAGTCACAGAGATCACAATATTTCCCAATTCTGATGTTTGATGTGAACATTAACTGAAGTTCTTGGCCTGCATCTGCATGGTTTTATGTATTGTGCTGCAGCCACATAATTGGCTGATTAGATAACTGCATAAATGAGCTTGTGTACAGGTATTCCTATTAAAGTGGATGGTGAGTGTATATACAGAATACATGGTTCAGCTACCATGTAACATTTGCATGAGTGTGGTCACTAGCTTCTCATAACTCAGAGGAAGCCCATGTTTGACTTCACCCTTTCAGACTGGTAACTGCAGCAGGAAAGGTCAAGCTATTTGGTGGGAATTGGCAGCAACTAAATCATAAGAAAATGGAGAAAAACACTAATTATGGCCACATGAAAAGAATATGGTCCCTGAGGTTTGCTAGTCATTTCCTATCCTACACATTTTCCCCTGGGAACTGAGATTTCTTTACAGAGAGGAGAACTGGTGGTGTCAGACTGACAGACGGAGAGAAAATAGTGCAGTCATAGTGAGAATTTTTAATTGTCCTGATCAAACTTCATTCTTTGAGACTATATTTGCCTATATTGTCTATGTTAAGTTGTGCAGTGATGCCTGGATTCAGTCCATTTTCACTGTGGGATTGAAACCCTCCAAACAGATTCTGGTTAAACACTCCATAACTGAAGTATGAAGGCAAAAATTCCTACCCCATTGTGGCTCTGTGCTTATTCCTTTGAGTTAATTATTAGAATTGTATTTGAAATACATTCCCAAAATTGGAACGCTGATGTAATAACCATGATTGGCTCTCGGTTGCTGCAGGTGATTTTGTTGATTGAAAACTAAAAAAATCAAGCCTAGAATCTCTCTTGGAATTTCAAAACAGACAAAAAGCTGTGCCTCAAGCTTACCTGGCCGAAAAGTTACATGTGAAGGCCAATGTATGGTAACCCATACTTGGAATTTTTCCTCTGCATTTAACCCATCCAAGTTAGTGCACACACATTAGGAGTTGTGAATAGTGAACACACACACACTACAAACCATGAACACACCCGGAGCAGTGGGCAGCCATTTTTTTTTTTTTTTTGCTGCGGCACCCAGGGAGCAGTTGAGGGTTAAGGGCCTTGCTCAATTGCCCAACAGTGGCAGCTGGGATTTGAACTCACGACCTTCCAATCAGTAGCCAAACATCTTAACCACTGAGCTACCACCGCCCTACAGATGGAGAGAAAACACATATATACTCTACAGGAGACAGAGAGGGGGAGCTGGAAATGATGGTCTTTTACACAAAAAGTATACCAGTATTTCACGGTCTAATATACTATCTAGTATTTCCCCTCAATATTTACAAGCTTTTTCATATGGTGGTAATGAAACTAATGAAACTAAAAACATCACCAAAATGAAGCTAATAAAAAATATATTGTATTATACTGTATGTTGAAGCATTTACAAATGTATTTATATAAAAATATAACAACTAAAATATTGCTCAAATATATTGTGAATATACACTAGCAGTTAAAAGTTTGGACACACATGCTAGAATAGAAGGTTTTCCTCCATTATAGAAATATTCTCTGATATAATACGGCATAAAAAGTTTAAATAATTTTTTAAATTTTTTTTAAAGAGTAGCTTAGTATGCTATTATATTCTCAAACAGCTTCATGATGGAGGTTCACCAAGAAGACTCTTCTCAGATACGTGTTTAAGAAAAGAATTTCATTTTAAGTATATATTAAATATATATTAAATTTATATACAGGCATTAACTTCACTATTTACTTTTGTCTTAGAAAAAGATTTCAACACTAAGCCTTTATCAAAGTGCCTTTATAAATATGAATATATATTCAATCCAATGTGTCTGACCCCCACTTTTCAGAGGACAATGAGAATTTTGTTAGCGATATATCAGGTTGTTTTATGCAATATAAAGTATCTCTGAAAAGGGACAGGACAAAATGTAGGGACAGAAAAGGAAGATAAAGAGAGTAATTTACAATATGGAACACATTTCACATACAGTATATACTGTTTAATTGACAGTAAAAAGCACTGTCTAAGAGCTATTTACTCATATATAAACATGAATGGTCAGATATCGGTAACTAAATGACATGGTATTCTGCAGTATACAGCAGTGTATTTCTGTCATGTAATGGGGTGTTATGTCTGTGACGTGTTTGTAGCCACTGCAGAAGTGACCACAAACATGCTTCATGTTTTGTCTGCTTTACTTCGTGTGTTTGATGCTATCCTGCGCATGCTGTGTCTGACGGTAATGGTAGCCAGCTGGCCGACTGGAAGCCCAGCGCTGAGTCTGGAGAAGGAGAGAGATCCCATCTGCTGTCATCAGGGCTCAATCCATTTTACAGGCCTCGAGAGACTGCCTCTGCCTCCGTCAAATCCACCCACTCACCCGTCATGGACCAATCAGCTGTGAGCAAGAGGGTGGACGTTCAGCAATCCACAGCACACTGGATAAAAAATATTGCTGTGTAGTCATATCCTTTCCCGAGATAAAATCAGAGTGATTCAGCTGTTTTTTGGTGGTCATGTTTTCTGCTGTTAGGATTTTGGTCAGGTTTTAGACATGGTTGCATTTCATCATTGAGGATTTTCCTCAAGAATATTGTCCTTTAGACATTCTTCATATGTATCATCTGTATTAGTATTTGTTAGAAGGGGAAAATAGAAGCTAATAGAAGCCTAAAGAAATTTCACAGCCTAGTTTCACTATGTAAAGTATAATCAGATAGTATAATCACCTTTACTCTTAAGCAACTAAGAAGCAGTTTGAAACTGCTGAGATGGTACGTCACAGTTCATAAAGCACAAATGTAACAGGCAAAGCAATCAACAAGAAATAAACTGTTTATAATGTTTAAAAAATTTTTGATTAAATGATGATGATGTTAAAAACTGTGGTGTAAAAGTGCTTACTTCAGATCAGTGTATTTCATTCACAATCAATTTATTTGACGTGTACGTGTGTGCGTGTGCGTGTGTGGAATGGGGGGAGGGGGGAGGGGGATGTGGGGGGTGGTCTGTAGCCCCAGCCTGATTTAAATGCGCTGCAGCATCCAGCAGGTTCTGTCTCTCTGCACCCGGTCCTGGTGTGCCTGCTCTCTCTCTCTCTCTCGCGCTCTCTCTCTCGCTCTCTCTCACTCTCTCTCTCTCTCTCTCTCTCACATGCTCAATACACCAATCTCTACGTCAAAGGTGGCTCAGTGTCTTTCTGTTTGAGCACAGAATCGCCCCATAATCCTCTCTCTCTCTCATTCTCTCTCTCTGTACTGCTCTATTTACTCACAAACACTCACACACACATAGAGCTGTCCCGACTTTCTGTCTCTCTGCTCCATCTCAGCCTCAGTTCCATACACAGCATCCAGGATGGATGTACTAATGAAGGGTTTTTCCATGGCCAAAGAGGGAGTGGTGGCTGCCGCAGAGAAGACCAAAGCTGGCGTTGAAGAAGCGGCTCTCAAGACCAAAGAGGGCGTCATGTATGTAGGTGAGTGCTGGTGAGGGATAGAAAGCAGAGCAGTGCTGGATTGTCTATCTGCTGCAGGTGCAGTGCTATAACGTGTCCTGATGTAATATAACACACTGCAGCGCTGTGATGCACTGGTGATGATCTGCTTGTTATTTAAAAGAACCCCAGCAGAGGACTCAGGAGTGGTCTCTGCTCTGTGGGGTTAAAGTGCATGTGATTAATGACTTCATTCTGTAATTCTTGTGTGCCTGTGTTTGAATGTGTATGACAGGGATCTCATGGGGATGCTAAATATGATAATGCATGTTTATTTGCTGCATGTCTCAGTAGGTTGGAGGGAATGAGAATGGCAGATGAGCTATGGTACCGCAGAGCCAGTGCAGGGGAACAGAAAGGGACAAGCGGGTTTTAGACGCAACCAGATGGAATGAATTGCAGATCAGATTTTATGCCAAAAAGAAAAATGAATACAAATTATGCAATTATAGGTAGCAAATTGTGCTTCTGATTTATGACTGATGCAAAAATCTGCAGCATTTGTAATTGTAGAACAGTTTTTTACCTCAATAATATCACATCTTGTCTAAATGTGAATGTTGCATGTTAACACTTTGTTAAATGGGACAGAATGCGTATTCAGGTGTGTCAAATCCATTTATATAAAGATACAAAGTTGTGAGACTGTGATATGCTTATTATTATTATTATTATTATTATTATTATTATTATTATTCCTCTGTGGAGCATCTAGCACTATACCTGTCTGTGGATAACTAAAGATCAGCCTAGCACTGCTGCAGTCATCCCCCCTCCTCCCTTGTGTCTCGTCCCTCCCCAATGTGTGTGCGTGTGCATGCGTGCATGCATTCCTCTGCGGCAGGGTTTGTTAGCCTGCTTGAGCTCAGTAGCTCCACCGCCACTAAAAGAAAGATGGAAGCTGGAATGAGAGATGCAGTGTGGTGTGTGGCAGGCATGCAGCTCCAGCTGAGTCCACATGTTCATTAGCCCAGCAACGTAATGCAACAGAAAAAAATGCAAAGAACATCTTTGCTACATCTTCACTGTGGCCTTAGCACATGTCAAAATTCATTAAACAGGATTAGGGGTTGATTGATGCCTCTACCTAAGCAACAGGAAGCATTACATACCCAATAGGTTAATTCCAGGATATGATATTTACATACTCCTAAGGTTAATGCTTTTAAACCTTTAAAGGATAATGATTTATTGCTCATTTATACCTCTTCTGTGATGAAATGAACTAATCCAACTAAATCAGTCATGCTTACCAGCCTGCATCAGTGTTAATGTCAAATCGCTGCAGTAAAGGACTGCGTGCTCTGTTTCCGGACTGCACCACTCCTCTCACCAAGGTCATTTCTCCAAAGCTTGTGCTCATTTATTTATAATCTTATGCAGTTTAACTGAACATGCAGACTCAAGTTAACTGATGAAAAAACAGTATACTGTCTCCTCACAACAAAATTTGTGTAGATATTATTTGCAGTTCTGAGGTTTCATCTTTAGTTCTGTATGATGTAGGATAGGAATGAGACCAGACGTCTGTGAAGTACTGAATGGATAAAATTTATAGCTCTGCAGATAATGCCTCCGTTTAATTCAGTCCAAGAACGAGTCAGAACAGGACAATATGATTGTCACTGATATGGCCCAATGTACATGGCGTGGGATTTTAATAACTCTCTGGGGCCCAAATCATTTAAGGTGTGTTACTACCTTCATATTTTTTGCTCACATTCTTGTGTGTTTTTACATATTCTACTTATCTGTTGCTTTTGTTTTCTCTGAGACATGAGGCAGATTATTTTTTTTCTGCTTTAGTAAAAAAAAAAAAAAAAAAAAAAAAAGTAGACGAGGATGTGCTTATGTGTGACACCAGTATACATTTGAGTCAGTCCTATTACTTGGTGGCTAACAAGTGATGACGTGGTAAAGCAATATGCATAGATAGATTTCTGTGGAAGCTTAAAAGCTTAGTCTTGTTTTAATGTTCCAGGAATCCAGTGCTTTTCACAGTATCTCACTATGACTAGCTATTTTATAATGGTTAAATGGAAGCATTCCTGTGGCTTCAACAGGGTTTAAAAAACAGTTAAATAAACATTGTGCCCTCATTTTATCCTAAGGCATATGGAAAACCAAAAAGAACTTTCTCATGCTTCTGAGGAAATGTAGGCTAGGCCAGTGTGATGCAGATTTCAGGGATAACAGGAATAGAAACTGCAGAAGGTGGAGACATGCAGACGCTTGTCAAACAGGCCTGTTCAGGCAGACAGAACCACATGGCTCCTACTAAGTACTGAGTGTGGCTCAAAAAGAGAGAGAGAGAGAGAGAGAGAGAGAGAGAGAGAGAGAGAGAGAGAGAGAGAGAGAGAGAGAGAGAGAGAGAGAGAGAGAGAGAGAGAGAGAGAGAGAGAGAGAGAGAGAGAGAGAGAGAGAGGTGTGCCATCATATTTGGATGTGAGAGAGCAGGAAAACAGATGCTTCAGTCTTGAAACACACTTGCTTCTTAAAGGTTACAGGTTCTTCCTATTACAGCTAATTACACTTGCACAAATAATGTGATTAGATAAATAGCTTACTGACATTATTATTGGTGTTTTCCATGAATCTGGATCTTTCTTGTCATTCTCTCTCTCTCTCTCTCTCTCTCTCTCTCTCTCTCTCTCTCTCTCTCTCTCTCTTGCTTTCTCTTGCCATCCATCTCCATCTTTCTCCCTCCCCTCTCCTCACAACCATATTCTCAGCCTCCCTAGAGCCTGTTATATAACTGCCATTTAATCAGCAGGGATGCATCTGAAAGCAGGCCTGTGGACAGTCACGAAACAAGCAGAATGCTTTTAGGTTCAGCCACCGGTAGCAAATAAATATATCATGTTTTTTCAGATAGATATGTGTCTGTAACACATCTCTCCATAAATTTTTTTTTATATTTTAGAGCTTTACCTTTCTTTTATTAATCCTTTATTTATTTATTTACTTACTTACTTACTTACTTACTTACAAGAACATTTAGCATATATATATATATATATATATATATATATATATATATATATATATATATATATATATATATATATATATATATATATATATATATATATATAACAAAGTAAAAAAAAAAATTTGGTCTGACAACCCTAGTAGTAGTCGTCTCAGGTACAATTTGTGCAGTTTTATAAGGAAATTAGCTGGTAAGTTTTACTGAGCATCTTGGAGAATCTGCCACAGTTCTTTCATTATGTTTTTTGTCTAAAAAGTGGTCTTTTACATTTAATTTTGTGCTGGAAAACTAATGTTTGGAAATCTAAAATGTTTTTTTGTACTGACTCGATAATGTAGAAGTCATCAATATGTTTATATGTTGAAGATTCAAAAAACATTGTTTGATCTATTTGATCTTCAACTGTCCAGTTTGGGTGAGTCTGTGCCCACTGTAGCCTCACATTCCTGTTCATGTCTGACAGGAGTGGAACCCAATGTGGTCTTCTGCTGTCTTCTGCTGTAGCCCATCTGCCTCAATGTTCAACATGGCATGCATTCTGAGATGCTTTTCTGTTCACCATGGCCACAAAGATTACTTATTTGATTTACCATTGCCTTCTTGTTGGCTCAAACGAGTCTGACCATTCTCCTCTGACCTTCACCTCTGATCTTATCAACAAGAATTTTCTGCCTGTTTTTTTTTTTTCCTTTTTTTTTTTCCATACCATTTTGTGTAAACACTAGAGACTGTTGTGCTTGAAAACCTCAGGGGATCAGCAGTTTACACTTAATTCAGCCCGTCTAGCATCAACAACCGTGCCATGGTCAAAGTCACTGAGATCACATTTTTTTCCTCCATTCTGATCTCCATTAACTGAAGCTCTTGACCTGTATCTACATGATCTTATGTATTGTGCTACTGCAAAATGATTGAATAATTATGTGAATAAGCAAGCATGCAGGTAATTCAGATAAAGTGGTGTTCCTCATGAGTGTAATTATATTACTCTGTCTGAACAAACATTGAGGCAATAATTGTTGTCTTTTGTATCACAGGTAATAAGACAAAGGAGGGAGTTGTATCAGGTGTCAACACAGGTATGGGTAACGATAACTGTAGTAGGTTGTGAAATAACTGTGGTAGATTAATAAATAAACTTTTGTCTCTCTGTACCTGCACCAGTGACAAACAGGACTACAGAACAGGCAAACATAGTTGGCGAATCAGCAGTGGCGAGTGCTAATGATTTGGGACAGAAGACTGTGGAGGGAGTGGAGAACGTGGCCGCATCAACCGGCTTGGTGAATCCAGTAAGTGCACGTCAATCTGAACCAAGCAGCTTTCCTTCTCAGTGCCAGCAGATGACACGTTTTCCCAAAATGAGTTCTATTGCCTGCATGAGCTGCAGTGTTTAATTAAAGGAGCAGTATGCAATGTTTAGAGCCCTCTGTTGTCTTTAATGTGAATTACAATTTCAATGAAACCACTGATAAGCCTTCCTCTTCCTCCCACCAGACCTCACCCCATTGGTAAAAACTAGCCTATGTATGCCTTGTTAGTTGCCTTTTAGGGAAAAGTGGCAGAGCTGAGCAACTCTATTCTGGATGGGGGTGGAGCTCAGGGTCAGAAAAAATGTCAAAAGAAGCTTGAAATGACGAAACTAACTCCTTTTGCATGGCAATATTGCAAAGTTCTCGTTTACATTATGCCTTTGAATTGATATAATTATTATAGGTTATAATTTAAAAGGCTGCTTATTTTAAAGTAGGTATGTGGAGCTAGATATATCTTCTATACACTTCTGAAGATGTTTTGCTATTCATGACTATTCATCAAACTCAAATGAGTCACGATTTTAAGATTATCACACAAGTTGCTTTATCTTAGTACTACTATACATGTCAAAATGACATAGATGATAAGGTCCAGTTGGGTGTTTCTCTTCTCTTGTGTTTTGAAAAAAAATTGTGCAATTAACCCTTTCTGTCTGTCTTTATCTCCATGCTGATAACAGGATGAACCTGTATACGAGGTGCCAATTTTATGGGTTTGGGAGGGGAAGCATAACTGTGTGCTTACTGAATGCATAGCATGTATGCTATCATAGAGGATGAAGCAGAATGCAGGAATGTCAGAGCTAATGTATATCATACAGATAATGATCCTGTGCTTATAATATTTCTCATTATTGAGACATAAATACTGATGTATGCTGTCTAGAACAAATTCATGCTATCTCTATTTTTGCTTCTATGCAGAGGTGCCTTGAGGCTGGTGTATAACAAAATCTTACATTGTGTTGCCTTTTAGTTTATAACAGTGCTTTAATTCATTACTAATATTACACCCAGTAACTAGAAATCCTACTAACACTACGCAGGTTGCGTTGTCTACCTACATATAGATCAATGTGCATTTGTTTTCTTGGTTGTTTGTTGCACAAACTTCTTCCACTGAATTAATTCTAACTTCATTACTAAGATGCAAGGATGCTTGAATCCAGAAATAACATTTTATCTGCTAATCTGCCGAAAGGAACAGATAAGATTGCTTACTGCTCCCTATGTGGCAACAGAAATAACACACTGTTTAATCTGCACAAAGCCTCATAACAATAGAATAAACACGGAAAATAAATCATTCCTATATTTTTTGTTCCTGTTACATGCATTCAGGAATGTTTGTTAAAAAATTACCTTTAAGTAATACTATTTATAACATTAGTTTATCGTTTTGAGCCCAAATTGTAATAAATTAAATAAGACAGATAACAAGCGCCTGATTTAACCAAAATTTTTCTATTTATTAATGCACAAATAAGTGCATGGCAATCAATATGAATTAACACCTTAATTAGCATGTTTATTGTAATTGATTGGTAGAATGTATTTAAAAAATATATATTTGGTTCTGATCTTTACACCCAGAAACTTGGGTTTTAATTTATCATACATTTAATTTGTAATCATGTGGACTTTTAATTTATGGTAATTCATGTGGAGTTTTAGTTATGGATGGAACAAACATTAGTTAATGCAGGTATATTTAGCTAACATACAGCAAATTAATCAATTAATACCAAAGATGGCATTATGTTAATTATATATATATATATATATAAAATAAAAAATCATTTTAGTGCATAGTGGATGCATGAATATTTGCTTCTGTAAATGCCTTGACTTTCTCTAATTGACTGATATTGCATGCCTGCACTGAATTGAACTGAATTGAGCAGACCTTGAGATATCTTGAAATACAAGTTCTGGACATGGACAAGAAAGACCTTGCTATTGCTTTCTGTCACAAGCCAGACTGTTTTCACTAGTTCGCCCTCCTAACTTTTTATCGCTTTCAGATATACAGTACGTTCAAGTCTCAAACCTCAAGTTTAATTAGGAACTAAGTGTCGTGTGTCAGTCATATGAATGTAGACACTCTGATTGTGATGCCCCCACCAGAGCCAATAAAATATGCTTGTGGTTTTCAAAATGATGAATAACATTAAATTTTGCTGTGGTGGGACCTAACCAAGCTGAAATATTCCAAAACATCTTAATGTAATCATTCTGTACTGTTCCAACTAAGATGTTAAGTGAAAACTGATAAATAAATACACCAGAGTGCAAGACAAATTATCTATATTATTATTATTATTATTATTATTATTATTATTATTATTATTACTATTATTATTATGGGTTTTTTTTTTTCTTTGCAAATTTCCACAGTAGTTTGATGACAGAGGGAAATATTTCATATTGGCAATATACATGGGAAAATGCATCAATAAATTCAGATAACTTCGAAAAATCAATGCTCTAGAGATGATGTGTCTGACCAGCTCTCCAGCAGGTCTGATAGGCTTTTTATTTTTCCTTTAAATGATACTGATGTAGGCTGTCCTGCAAAATGCTGAGCAAATAGTACATAATGCATTGAAAATGGGTGAGATTGACCATGTGAGATTAAAGAGAATGGAAAGTAGGTGTCTGGATCCATTTTCCTGGATCAGTGACTCAGCAGAACCGTCTAACTGTGAGAGAGAGAGAGAGAGAGAGAGAGAGAGAGAGATAGATAGATTCACACACATACATACATACATGCAATGACAGATGTTTCTGTGTAACTCCACCACCCCACAAGATTAGGAATATCTGACCATTTTGACATTGTGGGGACCTTTAGCTTTCATTCATTCCTTCATCAGTAACCACTGGTTAGGGTTGCATATCCAGAGACTCTCCCTAGGTTTGAAGTAGGAATACATCTTGTATGGGATGCCAGTCCACCTTAGGGCACCATGCACACAATTTACACACTCATTCACACACAGGGGCAATTTAGCATAGCTAATCTACCTACATGTATGTTTTTGAGACATGGAAGGAAACCGGAAAACTCAGAGGAATTCAGAGCATGCACAGAAACTCAACACACAGACATACACAGTAACCCAAGCACAGGATCAAACCGGGGACCCTGGAGCTCTGAGGAGGCAATGCTACCCACTATCCCAGCATACCATAAAACTCAAACCATTTCTTTCTGGTTACTGGGGTTGGGGTTAAGGTTAGGTTTAGGTGTAGAATAGCATTAATTAGCCGCATTAAAAATTGTGTCAGTGGAAGGTTCTTACAAGGATAGTAAGACAAATATGTGTGTTTCCGTGTGTGTCCTCAGGCAGACTTCTCCCAGGGCGGGATGGAGGGTGGAGATGGTGGCCAGGTAAATGCCACAAGAACAGCTGAAAATTATCTTACACTCACACATCAGTTGAATAATATACAGTACAGCATGAGCATGATGCTAATAAAACCTTTTTCATCTCTTTCAAACAGGGTTATTAGGCCTGGAGTCAGAAACAACACCCTTTCCCTTCTCAGACACGCAACCCGTCAGTTTCCTCTTTCCTGTCCTCTCATCCAGCAACACTTCCCACATCTCTGAGATTTTTTTTTGTGACAGTATGGAAAACCAAAACAGAACATGTCTTTCCCAGGCTCCTGTTTGCTCTGTATAATGCTCTCGTTCCCCCAAAGCTCCAGTGTTGGTGTCGTCATGCTTTTTTTCCCCTGGTGTTGTCACCCTGAATCCAGTTACAGATTTCATACACAAGCAATGTTGCGTTAAATTGCAAATATGAAGAGGAGATCATGCTTGGCTATGTGTAGTTGTGTGAAAATTACTGTGGTGCGTTTTGATTCCCAAAAATGTGATTTAACCTTCATCTAGGCAGTTTAAATTAACAAACATCACAATTTACAGTGTCATATTTTTCTTACAAGCAGTTTAAACAAATAAGGTCAGTCATGTGAACCTGTAGGAGAATTATCACATGTGAGTGAAGGATGGTTGATGTTTTGCAAGACATTTTCAAGACATCCATTAGAGCATGTAATAATCAATGTTGTGTCCTTGTAATTCATGAATGCAGTCATATTTGGAGTTATTTTGTCTTTAAGATGCTGTATGAGATGTGTACACTCAGATACATTACATTCCTTTAGCTCAGACTGAGTGACCGAATCGGTGTGTGCTTGATCATTAATAGTAGATTTATTGTATAGTGAATTCTATAAAGAAATAAACGGATATTTATCCACATTTCAATACAACGCTATTTTGATTAGTCTTTATGTAGCACTGGCAGACTTGCATATATTCCTTCGCTTGTCTTTGTACATTTATGAAAAGGCAGAAATCGAGACGCGAGTAATGATATTTATTTAAAAGAAGTAGTGTGTGTCTGAAAAAAAATAATGATGCGAGCTGGAGGGAAAATAGAAGAAAAAAACCCAACCCATCTCATTCGGTTAGATTTTTATTTTCCTGCAGCGCATGTTGTGAATTCGGTGTGCCAGCATAGCAGAGATTTCTAATGCCTGTGACGTGAAGCAATAGTTCTACCACTGCAGAGTTTGTCAATGGTTTGTTCTGTAGCATTTTGCAGTGATGATGTTTTAGCACTGTGCTTTATTAACTGAATGCCAGGATGTGTCGATATTCGATGATACTTGATTTATCGATCCCTGTTTATTCCCTCTCCAACTGAAATCCCTCAGACATTGTGTCCCAGCTATGTATGCTTGTGTTGGCTTTTAGCAGGGAAAATGTTTCGTGTGTTCTTTGTTTGAAGCCACTGGAACCTGAAGACTGCATGTTGCCTTATCAGCACTCTAATCATCACACATGTGCAAACAAATTCTGAGGTTTTTCCTTACACTCATTTACTAAGATACACAAATCACATACAGACACACATGTATACACACACACACACACACGCACACACACACACACATACAGTACACTCACTCCCCAACCTGATTAAGTTGGCATCAAAGCAGAAAAGTTGATTTTATAGAGAGTATAAATGAAATTAAAAACTGAAATAAAGTTTTGTTGAAATCTATTTAAGTCTGTTAAATGTTTTTAATCACCTTAACATTTAACCCTTTCTCGTTGTACACTGGCGTTCCATTCCGCCGGTGGAATGGAAATTGACTTATCTGATATTTTCGATCAATATAAACAAATTAATTATTTTATTGCCGCAAGTCTGTTATAAAATTATTCAGGACGCTGTTGGGTTTCTGTGTGTAAAGTATCGTGGCTCTGTGTTTAGCTGCTGGTGAGCAGGGCAATGGGAAAGGGAAGGGTGTGAGCCCTCTGCTGGGCAAACAACGCACACCTCTCCACAATAACACTGGTACAGAGATAAAATGGACAGCACAACTAAAGGTTTTTTTTTTATAGTAAAACACTGTATACATCTGCCACAACAAAATTATAAGTTTTAAACCTCAGAGGCTAGGTAAAAAAAAAAAAAAAAAAAGAAATAGTTATAAAAATTTTTTAAAAACCCTGCAAATTCTTAAAGCCCTGAGTGTCTATTTTCATATGAGCCATTAACCAATACTATGGAGTGTGACGTGACATAAATAAATTCAATGCTGAACACGGGCTCCAAAACAGGCACAAATTACTTTTTTTTTTTTTGTTTTTTTAACCCACTCGGGTTAATACTAATGTACTTAAAATGTACTTGAGTTTCAAAGGTGAGTAAATATTTTTCATGTAATACAATCCAAAATAATTACATTTTAATTGCATTCTTTTTTAGAAAAACTAGAGGAGTAGAATTTCCAAGCTCCAAAATTAGAAATAACCATGGGTGGAAAATACTTCATTGCTATACTTATGTATTATTTTGCTGTATTTATGCATTATTTGAGTATTATTGTATTATTATAAAATTGAATAATTATTATTATTAGTATTATTATAAAATTGAATGCTTGTTCAATTTTATTCAATCTGCATGCAGAAATGTGAGGATGAACACCCCTGGCCCTACCTCAATAAAATGTTTCAATATGCTAATGTAAGCAGAGACTCATTTAAAATGACGCCACCTTTGCCTTCCACTGAGATAAGTTTTACTAATTTGCTAACATTAACTCTCCATATTTATATTTGTTAGACTGTTTTCTTTGTTAATGCCAGGTTGGACTAGCATCAGTTCCAGTAGCTAACAAATTAGCTAGGCCACACATCAATTTTATGTCACAAGTTCAATATCACATATTTTACTTCTGATAGCATTACCAAACAGCGTAGCATTAGTCATGCATACATCCATCAAACTTAGAGTTTTAGATATGTAAATAAAAGTTACTTTTCACATAAAAACATAACATTATCTTAAAAGTACTCTTTCACAAGTATATTTTTCACTGAATACTTCCACTTTTGACTGAAATATTGACACATTATCTACACTTTCATACAAGTACTATTTCTCAATCCTTTTCCCACTCCTCTAAATAATCAAGGACACTGTAAATGTCAGATGGCCGAGACACTTGCCTAATAAACATCTTTCTGCAAAACTAGGAACCTGAAATATGTTCAAAACAATATCTCAACATGGAAAATAAGGCACCCACTCGAAGATGTGTACTGTAATCATAGGCGTACCTTGTAAGGTGCGTGGTTTGTAATCCTGCACTTGACCAGGTGAGTGCAATCAGTAATTGGGGGAACGGGAACGTGACCCTGATCTTTTGTCCTTGGTGTTGTACTCTTCAGCAGCCATGTTTGTAGGCCACAAGGTGTTCTTAAATGTGAGCCAAAATCATCACAATTAAAAGAACCAAAGACTTAAACTACTTCAGTCTGTGTGCATTGAATTTATTTAATACACGAGTTTCACAATTCGAGTTGAATTACTGAAATAAATGAACTTTTCCAAGACATTCTAATTTATTGAGATGCACCTATATATATATATATATATATATATATATATATATATATATATATATATATATATATATATATATATATACACACACACACACACACACACACACACACACACACACACACACACACACACACACACACACAAAATAAAGGTTGGAATTTAATCAGGTGTGTTTGTTTTGGGCGTCTTTTTAATGATGCTTTACAAGGCAGAATTCTCATAGCAGGGCATTACTACCCGTTCAGGGAAAGCCTGTAATTCCTGTTCAACATAAACCCACCCATACTGAGAATGTGTGTCAACCTGTTTATCGTTAAACAAGATGCTGTTGGGGTTGGGGGGGGTGTGGTGGAGAGAAAAAACTGACTTCAAAACAGCCAAATAGTCGAATTAGTTTACATGTATAATCATGATATTTCTTTTTTTTTCTACCTAATGTAATTATTTTGTTTATACAAATGTGTCACTGTAAGCACTAAATGATCATTTGTATATATTTAGATAATTTCTCTACAAGAACGCTGTTAAGGAGCATGATTTAAGTCATCAAAACACAAAGCTAGCTGGTCCAGCTACAATACACAGTTTCACTGAGCTTCACAAGGATTCTACAATACACTTATACAAGCTGAAAGAAAGAGAAAGAAGGTAATACTGAGTGTGCATTGTGTGTGTGTGTGTGTGTGTGTGTGTGTGTGTGTGTGTGTGTGTGTGTGTGTGTGTGTAGCAAAGCTGAACCACTGTGAGTGGTTGTGTTTTGTGCTCTTAGGGGTGTGTTTGGGAGTTTTGCTTCTATAAAAAGTATGCTGTTCTCAGGTTAACACACACACACACACAAACACACACGAAGACACTCTGACTTCTCACCTGTTGACAGTAAGACTAAACTCTCCATCATGGACTTTGCCAAGGGGGGCCTTGATGGACAGGTCAATAAGGCCATCGATCAGGCGGGTGAGTCAGTAATTATATATCTAAACAGATATTTACGAATAAATTTACTATTATGGTGTGAATCAAAATTTTAATAAAACAATTAAGGAATTGTGATGCAGTTAGATGTGTTCTCTATATTATTATTATTATTATTATTATTACTACTACTACTACTTTTCTTTGCACATTATTCTGTTTTGATTAAAATCTTAATCGTAGATGACGGCCATTTTGCATGCTACTAAAAGTTTGCATGAAGGTTTGTGCAGTATCTGCTTCTCAAAACTCGTTTCACAGGATTACATTCTTTGTATTATTAAAATCTGTTTCGTTTAAAGCTGGGGTTGCCAAAAAGAAAATTGGCGAGGTGATTGGAGGAGATCAAAAAAAGGACAAGAAACAGGAGGGAGGTAATTATATTATATTCTCATTTGTTTATTGAAAAAAAAAATTAATCTCTTACTGTTTAGTATTACCAAGGATCAAGCAGTTTAATTATCTTTGTTAATTAAAAAAGAATAAAATTCTTTGTTACGATCAATGTGTACAGCAGGTATTGGCGATATGGTGAGCGGTGCGATTGGCAAAGCAGCAGCAAACCATGCAGCTGACAGCGCAGCAGATCAGGCACTCGCTTTTGGGAAGAAGATGTTGAAATAATTTTCATTCATTTGTTGCACATTAAATCTTTTCTAATGCAATTCCTCACAAAGCAAACTTCTCCTACAGTCCCGTACACACACCTGTAACTGGGAACATACATCAGCTCTGTAGTACTTTTGATATTTAAACAAGACTCAAACAAACAAATCCTACTTCTGTTATAATGGAACAAAAGCACTTTAATTATCTGATTATATCACATTGTTATCCTATTATTATTATTATCCTGTGCATAAAAAGCATTCAATTAAACACCAATTGAACAAAAATGTGTTTTCATTTCTTTATTCTCAGCAACAAGAAAAAAGCAATACAAATTTTTCCAAAGCAAAGTTCCACATGACGGTGCAGATGAACTTTGTGAATGGTTTTGTTCCCCCATGAGCTACACCCAACCAACCCACCCACCCACACACATACACACTCTTTTCCAGAGTGTCACTAAAACCACTGGATTTAATATTCATACATTTTAAATTGAAGATTTTAGACTTAGTATGTCTCCAAGACAAACTGCTGAACAGGACCAGTGTGTTGGATGGATTTTTCCTATGTGAGGTATTTTATGAACGTTCAACTATGGGTATACAGACAGAATTCCTCTGAGTATAAAACTCCTGCTCTAAGGTCTAAGGCATCTTTAGTGTTGTCTTTCAATACTCATAATGTGGGATCACAAGCTTTGGGCCAACAAACAATATGAATAAATGAATCTAAACATGTTTTGAGGGCTGGCGAATGAAAATAATGCACATTTCATTTGCACAGTCGGAGCTGAATCAATACTGCAAACATTAGTTAACGACAAATTAGTACAAAACTAACACAGTAATGTGATATACTGAAGTGAATAACCTCGTAGCATGACATACTCCATGACAGAACTGGCAGCTTGTTTCCATGTCATGCAGAACAGGAGTATACAGAAATTACAGCTTAATCAGAACAAACTATATGGAACAACTTGGCAATGAATGAGTGGGGTAATTTAATATTTTATTTAATTTACTTTAATAATGTGGGGATACTATAGGTGTCATTGTAAACTCAGAAAATGACAAAAGGCTGTGGTATAATGGGGCACAGGGTTGGTCTAAGGCCGGTATAGAAAGAATGAAAAAGCGGGTAAAGGGGAGATTGAGGATTTATGTGAAGGTCAGGCCAGCCTCATTGTACACCTTGAAGACCTTCTCAATGGCATTGACGTAAGCTGCTGTCCTGAGGTCCAAGCCCAGGTTATACTTGTTGGCCGTACGCATAATTTGCTACAAAAGACAGAAAGAATTTGTTAAAAATATAAAATCATTAGTTCTTCTTGAATAACTACTAAGAACACATTGATTAAAATAAGACTTTCCAATAGAAAGACTACAAAAGCCTCGTTAATCAGTGTACGCTCCAGGGCAATAAATGTGCCAAGCCCAAAATGGCAAAATATTAAGCTTTTAATGGTCTTAACAACAAATCATTGGTCAGGACAGTAGCAGGAATTAAACAAATCGATAAAGTAACTTAGTATGGGATAGCTTTTCCCTTTGCTCTCCAAAAAACAGAACATTGCTGCCCGTTTACAGTTTGCTAAAGATCACGTAGACAAGCCAGAAGGCTATTGGGGAAATGTTTTGTGGATGGATGAGACCAAAATGGAACTTTTTGGTTTAAATGACAAGTGTTATGTTTGGAGAAAGGAAAACACTGCATTCCAGCATAAGAACCTTCTCCCATCTGTGAAACATGGAGGTGGTAGAATCATGGTTTGAGCTGTTTTGCTGCGTCTGGGCCAGGACAGCTTGCCATCATTGATGGAACAATGAATTCTGAATTATACCAGCGAATATTAAAAGGAAAATGTCAGGACATCTGTCCATGAACTGAATCTCAAGAGAAAGTCGGTCATGCAGCAAGACAACGACCCTAAGCACACAAGTCGTTCTGCCAGAGAATGGTTAAAGAAGAATAAAGTTAATATTTTGGAATGGCCAAGTCAAAGTCCTGACCTTAATCCAGTAGAAATGTTGTGGAAGGACCTAAAGCAAGCAGTTCATGTGAGGAATCCCACCAACATCCCAGAGTTGAAGCTGTTGTGTACTAAGGATTGGACTAAAATTCCTCTAAGACGATGTGCAGGACTGATCAACAGTTACTGGAAATGTTTAGTTGCAGTTATTGTTGCATAAGGGGTCACACCAGATACTGAAAGCAAAGGTTCACATACTTTTGCCACTCACAGATATGTAATATTGGATCATTTTCCTCAATAAACAAATGACCCAGTACAATATTTTTGTCACATTTGTTTAATTGTTTTCTCTTTATCTACTTTTAGGACTTGTACGTAAATCTGATGTTTTAGGCCATATTTAGGCAGTGAAAGTTCACAAACTTTCAAGCACCATTGTATTTTATTTTTACTTTATTTTAATTTTGTACACCCAGACATGTGTTAGTTTGAATTTTGCATCAAAAATTTTAATCATTATCATGATTTTACCTCTGCATACTAGAAGACTATATAAGTGAATTTTCCTGTTTCTAGCTTCCGCCAAACAAACAGTTCACTGCAGCAAACGTAAACGAGCCAATGGTGCCACAGGAGGTCTCAGGAGTGCTTTTGTTTAATTCTTGCTAATTTTGACCAATGATTTGTTGTTAAGACCATTAAAAGCTTAATATTTTGCCATTTTGGGCTTGTGCCATTTTTTTGTTTTTGCCCAGGAATGTAGCAAGCTCAACATTAAGGGCATGAAAAGCCCAAGAGGCATTTGTACACACTGTAGTTATCATTCCACAGAGAAGACTCATACAAGCCTGCAGTAGAGGTGGTGGCTCGAAAACAATCATCATTTATTACGCACAACACATTATTATACTAAAATTGCTATTGTAGGAATCTATTAGGAAACTGGATGGTTGCCAGAATTCATCTGCAATGACATTCCAGACTGCCAAGCGTCCATTACTGCTGCATACAAGCTCCTTTTGTAATAATCTGTTTAAGGTTGCATAACAGAGCTAAAGCCTCCTTTACACAAGAAAAGGTGTCATTGTAAAACTAAGACCTTGTTTAAAAAAACGTTTAGTTACATTTTTCACAGGTTCAAATTAGCATCATTTATTAACGGTCATTAAATATTCATTGTGTCACAGCAAAGAAAGCACAAAGAAAAAACATATAGTGAATTCTCCTCTTTCTGTCACAAAGTATACAGTGCCCTCCACTAATATTGGCACCCTTGGTAAATACGAGCAAAGAAGGCTGTGAAAAATTGTCTTCATTGTTTAACCTTTTGTTAATAAAATTCACAAAAATACTCTGCTCTCATGGATATCAAACAAATACAAACAAAACACAGGTTTATCAAAAAAAATATCCTTCCTAAATATAGGTGTGCAACAATTATTGGCACCCTTTTAGTCAATACTTTGTGCTACCTCCCTTTGCCAAGATAACAGCTCTGAGTCTTCTCCTATAATGCCTGATGAGGTTGGAGAATACATGGCAAGGGATCCGAGACCATTCCTCCATACAGAATCTCTCCAGATCCTTCACATTTCAAGGTCCACGCTGGTGGACTCTCCTCTTCAGTTTCCCCCACAGGTTTTCTATGGGTTTCAAGTCAGGGGACTGGGATGTCCATGACAGGACCTTGATTTTGTGGTCAGTAAACCATTTTTGTGTTGATTTTGATGTATGTTTTGGGTGATTGTCCTGCTGGAAGATCCAACCATGGCACATTTGAAGCTTTCTGGAAGAGGCAGTCAGGTTTTCATTTAGTATCTGTTGATATTTGATAGAGTCCATGATGCCATGTATCCTAACAAAATGTCCAGGTCCTCTGGCAGAAAAACAGCCCCAAAACATTAAAGTGCCACCACCATATTTAACCATGGGCATGAGGTACTTTTCCATATGGCTACCTCTCTGTGTGCACCAAAACCACCTCTGCTGTTTATTGCCAAAAAACTCTATTTTGGTTTCATCTGACCATAGAACCCGATCCCATTTGAAGTTCCAGTAGTGTCTGGCAAACTGAAGACGCTCGAGTTTGTTTTTGGATGAGAGTAGAGGCTTTTTTCTTGAAACCCTTCCAAACAACTTCTGGTGATGTAGGTGACATCGGATTTTAGTTTTGGAGACTTTCTGACCCCAAGACACAACTAACTTCTGCAATTCCCCACCTGTGATCCTTGGAGATTTTTTGGCCACCCGAACCATCCTCTTCACAGTGCATTGAGACAATAGAGAGACATGTCCAATTCCAGGTTGATTCATAACATTTCCAGTTGACTGGAACTTCTTAATTATTGCCCTGATGGTGGAAATGGGCATTTTCAATGCTTGTGCTATTTTCTTATAGCCACTTCCCATTTTGTGAAGCTCAACAACCCTTTGCTGCACATCACAGCTATATTCCTTGGTCTTACCCATTGTTCTGAATGACTAAGGGAATTTGGCCTGTGTGTCACCTCATATTTATACCCCTGTGAAACAATTGAACAATTTCCTGTTCCTAGTCACCCAGGTGATATGAATTCATAGGGGTGCCAATAATTGTTGCAAACCTATATTTAACAAAGATATATATATATATTTTTTTTTTGGATAAACCTGTGTTGTGTTTGCAATTGTTTGATATCCATGAGAGCAGAGTATTTTTGTGATTTTTTTTTTTTAACCAAAGATCAAAAGGTTAAACATACATACATACATACATATATATATATATATACACATACATACATATATTATATATATATACACATATATATACATATATATATATATATATATATATATATATATATATATATACATATATATACATATATACACACATATATATATATATATATATATATATATATATATATATATATATATATATATATATATATATATATATATATATATATATATATATGTGTGTGTGTGTGTGTGTGTATATATATATATATATATATACACATTATATACATATATATATATATATATACATATATATATATATATATATATATATATGAGAATCAAAAAGGGAACTTACCCTTGCAGATCTCTCCATTGTGTAGGCAAGACCAGAGTGCACAATGTCCTTCTCAGAGGCACCCTGCACATTACAGACAAGCTATATTAGACCAACATACTGTATAATAGTCCAGCACTCATTAATCATTTATCGAGTAAATGAGACATCTGAAACGGCTACATGCTCATTATTAGTTCATTAAAACTTAATGGATTAGAACGGATTTCACAAGCATGATTGGGCAACAGTTTCCTCAAGACTTGACGAATATAGCTAAAAGCCAGTTGAAAACTGCTATACACAAAATTATTTAACCCATGTTTCAATATACGTAGCTAAATGAAATGAAGTAATCTTATACTCTATTTATATCTTATCCTGAAAAGATTTTAACCACATACATTTACAGTTCAAGCAACCTCTGATTGGCCCGACTGATATCCATTTCAAATTAATATGCAAATTAGTCAGGCATGTCATTCACAGGTCATGTGTGTCACCTGCTGGGTGGGGTTTTCGTTGTTCAATGTGGCTTGGAGAAACAGCTGCATTTACATTTATATAACGTGGCTAAAATGCTTCACGGAATCAGATACGGATATGATTTTTAATGTACTTTAATGTTTGTGGAGAATCTCCATCTGGATGCAATCCTGATACACAACACACATGACATGACTATTATTTGTGAAACAATCAGATACTGTAGTAAGATCGATTCATTAAAAAGCGGGGGGGGACATCATCTCTCAGTGAGAGAATCTGCCTCTTTTCAATATTTTATATATAATATATAAACTTTTATATCACACTTGTTCTCTGTACTTTCATTTAGCATCATTAATACTTGGTTCGCATTTACTAATCCTCTTAATGTACCACGATGTTTTCAGACACACAAACATAGAACTGATACTCACTGCTACACGAGCCTGGAATTCTGCAGTGGGAACCACAGGGATGGGACCACCTTGCTTTCCAAACTTCCTCTCAAGACTTTCCTGCACAGACACTGGAAGACACGAATGCAAGAATGAGTTAAATGATGAGTGGTTTCCTACAAAACAGCTGCAGGAGGATTGAGACAGCTGTAACTCAGCAGTAATTCTGCGATAAACCGAGAGTATTAAAAATATTCCCACACTGGCAAGAAGAAGGAAGATATGCTTTATGACATTGCTTTTGCATGATAAAGTGTATTAACATTGTGATAATGGCAATGAAATGCTCATGTAAAAGTAAGCTGTATGAATTCCGTGTGTAACAATATTTGTTCATAGCCTATGCAGGACACCGAGACGATATGATTTACTATGCAGATCAGAGTTTAAATAATAGTGCTTTTCTCCATTTTAATGACTTACTAAATCATTTTCAACAATAACAGAGACATAGCTATGCAACACTAATTTCTGCTAAGATTTCTTCTTTCATTTCTTCAAATATATAAAGAATATCACAAACGATGGCATGATACATGGTAACAGGCAGAAAAATAGACCATGACATGATCCTAATCATTTTCACACATAAAATTTGCCTCTATCTTTATATGCGACACTGCAGTAAAAAAAAAAAAAAAAAAAATCCATATAATCAAAATTAGCAATAGGATCCTCTGACAATGGTCATCCTTCTCTTTCCTACAAGTTTCTATGATTTACATCAGAAAGTGAGATATGGAAAAAATATTTGTGACCGTGTGTTAATGCATTTGCCATTGAGAAGGTGGAAATGTTCATGTTGCTGCGGGGCATAAGGCACCACCCTGATGACTCAGGTGTACACAAAGAGTCTAAGGTGAGTAATAGATTGCTGAACATGTTGTGCAGGACTGTATTCAAAAGTGAATCTGGCTCTTCAGCTCTGCACTACTAATAAACAAAGATGCTCCAAAGAGCATGTAATGCGGTTAATGAAGATGAATGAATGTCATTAAATCAATGTCACTATCTGTTCTTATTCCAGCACCAAAGCCTATGCAGTTCCTCTCTTAAAAACAAACACATTCAAATGAAAGAAGGAGCTCAAAATACAGACAACACACAACACAAGGAGTCATTGAAGTAACCCCTATTTTTTCCACCTTAATGACTTATTTCAAATAATAATTAGAAGAGAGTTGAATGTCTTCCTTAGACACACTGATTGTGCTGAGATGGACGCAGGTGTCTTCTTGTTTTCAGTAACTAAAGCAGAGGTTATGCACATTGTGTTTTAGTGTAGTAACGAAGGGAGTGTGTATAAAACTCACTCAGCAGGTGGTAGTTGGAGTCCCTCTCATACTTGAAGGTCAGACGACCATAACTGACATGGTTCAGGTTCTTCAGCCACTCGAAGTAGGAGACGGTCACACCGCCGGCATTCAGGTACATGTCCTGTAGTTAGATCAGAAGCACAAAGTTCAATGATTAATTTATCACGTCAAACAGCCTTTGACATAAACAGCAAATTCAACAGAAGAACTTACTAACCGCAATGGAGGAAGAACTTTAATGTTTCGTGAACGGAAATGATACAGCAGTAACATCGTAGTGTTTACTTGAGGGCACATTTGGGGAGAATCTTACCGGGATGACCATGATGTTCTTCTCCAAGAAGATCTTGTCAGCGTCGGGTGTGGTGGGGCCGTTAGCTCCCTCAGCAATGATCTAAACCATCACAATACGCAGGTGAATTGTTTATTAAGCTAAGCACAAAGACACTGTTACAGATAGCACTATATAGTGATGGGTGCTATACCAGTATACATGAAAAACTGAAAATTGTCTAGCAGCTGACACAATTTTTATATACCTTTTCTGTCACAGTGGCACAAAACTACAAAAGGTAACACAAAACTTCTGCACATACAATTATTACATGGTACTGGTGATCAAATAGTAGTTACAAAGTATTTGGTGTACACAACATGCGGACATTCACACCACCAAAATGACTGGGATTATGCCACTTTGATCATGCAGAGCAGATCACGTTGAGCTACCACATGGTAAACCCACAATTGTGGGTTTCTTAAATCCACACAACAAACTGCATAACTGACAATGATGAACTGGCTAGAAAATAATTGGTTTGAAGTGATTTATATGGGATTTTTAATAGGACATTAAGAACCAAGAGCTTTGTTTGCACTGCTGACAGACTCATTTGTGGTAAAGACCTGGTAGCTCAGTGGTTAAGGTTCTGGGCTACAGATTCAAAGGTTTTGAGTTTGAATCACAGCAGCACCAAGCAAGGTCATTGTATCATGGCAAACCCTGAGCTCCAGCTTCCTTAAAGACTTTCACGGTACAGTATTTGTATACAATAAATGCTTTCTTCTTTTTCTTGATTGCCTACTATACATTCCTTCATTTGTTCTCTAGTTTATTTCAATGCATTTAAAAAAAAGGTGTACACACTAATATATACTGCTACTAAAAAAAATTGCAGTATAAAATTTTGGCTACAACACCCACTTGAACTTGAATAGTTCAATACAGTGATTCTCAATCAGCCCGCTGTTTCATGTGTTGTGAGATGCTGGGTGTCATCAGGATTAATGGTTTTCATTAAATTCCCACAGGGAAGATCACATTTAGATAAACAGTCTACCCTCAATGCCTACATTCTGAGTAGAACGGTCTGACAGTCACATTTATCAAACCAAAAACACCTTGGATAAAGACAGCCACAAAATCCATGCTTACAATTTCCAGCCTTTCACTTGAACAGGTTTACATAACGGGACGGGATTTTGAGGCATAAAAAGTAGAGATAATTAGCTATGGGATGTGCTTGACTTTACATTGTGGTGATTTCTAAGCAGTGAGTTTGTTGGTGCGCATCTCTGACCTTAGCTTTGATGTTAGGAGCATTCTTCCGGGTAAGCTGCTTCTCTCCAGCGGCGGGGATGAGGATGTCACAGTCTGCCTCCAGGATGTTACCCTCATAGGGCTGAGCATTAGGGAAGCCCACAATAGTGCCATGTTGCTGTGAGAAAAGCAGACGGACACCCATTTGTAAAAAGGATGGCCCAGTTAAGCCTGAACTACGACTAAACATTTCTTCTTTGCTCACCAGTTTGTAGTCTTCCAGCTCCTTGGGGTCGATGCCATTGGGATTAAAGATGTTTCCGTCAATCTCAGCAACACCCACGCATTTAGCACCGTAACGGTGGAGGTAACGCATAGAGTGCAAGCCAACATTTCCGAAACCCTGTGAAAGAAAAGAATTCCTTTAAATCGTATAAGCTATTTTTATTGCTATTGCTAGTAACAGGAAGAAGAAAATAAATAATCTGCTCAGAAGCAGCAGGAGATGAAAATCTAATAAATATGTACTGTCTGAAGAAAAATTATCAGTCTCTGTATTACTATTTGAATTAGACTACTGGGAAGCTGTTCAGATATATTGTATTGGCTGATGAATCAGCATTTGTACTTGCCTAGTTTGTAAATGATATCTGGTGCCACCATGTGTTCTCTATGAGTTAAAGCAACCATTCAGATACAATTTTATCATCATGGCACAAGGGCATGTACCAGAAGGTGGAAAGTTTCAGCATTAGCTAAATGTGCAAAAATCTACATTACTATTCACCATGTCCTTTTAATACACTCCTCCTGCAGTCCCTTTTCTGTATGTGTACTGTCGAACAGTAAATGTAACTAAATCTCAAACAGAATTTAATACAACAAGGCATTAATCCCTGCAGAAAAGCGTCAGATAAGTCAGTGTGTAAAAAAAGAGGTACGGTTAGGAATTTCTTCTTCACATCAGAGTTCACAGCAGATTTATCTCTAATGCAAATAAGAACAAAGGTCAGTGGATAAGTGAAAAGGTCACTGTCTGCTACTGTTCTCTGACTCTGATTCTTAATCTTGAGAAAAGACAGCAGCTGGAGTTCAATTCTCTGAGAGCAGAGATGAGTGGATTACACAGAGGAAGCAGCATGTCTGAACCCAGAAGGAACTAAGAGTTATATACTGTATGATGCTGATCTTTAACTCTCTATTCCTGTTTGAAACCAGTGACCATTACAGGAACAATGATAAATTCAACACAAAACTCTAACCTAGTGTGTGTCTGTATGTGGACAGGGAAAAAAATTATATAAACTAAATGATAATAAAATTATCAAAATAAAACAGTTATATCTAATGAGGGATTGCACCATTATGGGTGATTAACAGACTTTTCTTTTTAAACTACCAACAAACACTGCTGTTAAACCCTTCTTTCACTCACTGTACCTGGACGATGAAGGTCTTGTCAGCGAAGCCTGGTGTCAGTCCGACCTTGCTCATGTAGGACGCCTCGTTGATGAAGTTCTCGATGCCGTGGAAAACTCCACGTCCTGTGGCGGACACTCTGCCGTGGATTCCTCCCTGGCTGATAGGCTTCCCCGTCACGCAGGCATGAGCGTTAATGTCCTTTATAGAGATAAACACACTATATATATTAATATACTTTATATAAATACAAAAAAAAAAAAAAAAAAACATATACAATTACAATACTGAATATTTAGTACTACCAAATTCACTGTTGTGCACATGTGTACTTAAGATTATGTTACTATAATGGGGGGGGGAAGGTAGACTGCAGTGGAGGAAAATCATCATGGCATAGTGAAACATCTATACCTGAGTAGCTGGATGAGTGGTTATTGAGGTATACACACAGGCATGTTGAAAAATGACACAGGTTTAACACTCAGATGAAATCAATGGTGGCTTTCTCTCAGGCGCTCAGTTAAACGATTTGGCACAAAGGCAAGGACTGACCTACAGATCCCAGAAGTCCATGAAAGTAATTCCATGACTGGGGTGCCATTTGTGGCTCAGTGATTTTACATTTCAAATAAGTATGTAAAGCAAAAGTAAGAGACATTTAAAACATAAATAAGGTGTCCTTTCCATCATATATGCAAATTATTTTTAGATAAATAACTTAAAACATTAATAAGACCTACAAAATCTACAGCAGTTAGAAAAAAAAGCAGTTTGTCTGCTCCCTGCCCACTAGAACAACACTTTAGCTTGAAATATCATCATTAAAATACTTCAAAAATGACAGTTTTTCGCATTAATTGAACATCTCGTGCTTGAAACATCCTTTTCCATGAGTTATCAATTATAGGTTATGAATAAATGTCCATTTTAGTTGTGTCCCACAACATACACTCGCTTAGCACAAACTTCAATGACATACCAATATTTCACAGGTCACATGTTCAACAAGCAGTTGCATCATACAAATTTCCTGAAGATGATGGGAAGAAAAGAAGCAAGTTCTCTTATTTTTTCCTTTATTTTCAATATTGTGATCTTTACCAATGAGGCCACTTTGAAAGTACAACCCTGTTACCCAAATGATAGATACATATTCATTAAAAGTTACTTTTAAGTATATTATCAGAATGTCCATACTATCCTCTTGCCATTTGCATGGACACTTGTTAACACATTCTGTACATCTGATAATTCTATGCTAAAAAAAATAAATTAAAAAACAAACAAACAAACAAATAAATAAATAATGTAAAAAAAAACCTGAACACTGTTACTTTCAAACATGTCACTAATTTAAGAGCAAAATGTAGCTACTGTCAGCAAAGAACCTATCGATGATTGCCTGAGATGGGTTAATACATTTTGAATGAATGTTTTCCTTGATTAAATATTGAAAAATAATTTTTGAAAGTTTCATTTTTAAGCATTACCAGGACTAAATGGCATTCCTATCATGGAGTCATCCCTGCACTACAGGTCAAATGTAACAGACAGTCAACTAAAATCAGGGCTAACTCATTATATATATATATATATATATATATAACCTAAATGCTATGATACATGTAAGTGTCATGACTCGTGATATATTTTGGTCATATCGCCTATCCATAATTCTATTTCTTCATTCTTTATTCCCGCTCTACCATGGCTTGTAGCATGCATATCTGTCTTTTTAAAAGCTGTCCTCATTCAAACCTGGATCAACTCCAGCCCACTCAGATCCATTCCACAGAATCATTAATCACTTAATGTTCACCTGTGGGTCAGCACCACACTGTCTCTCTGCCATTTCAAATAAAGGAACACTTCAACAGAAACATTGCCAACAGTCATCTAATGTCCCAGATCTAATATATCAGAAATCAGCTCTTTGAAAGAAGCCAAAAAAAATCCTGGAAAGCTTTGTATACAAGCAAGGATCATGTGGCTTTTAAAAATCCCAAAGGTCACAAAGAAACATAAGGACCATCAACATTGTATCTGGGACACGTCCTATTCTGAGGCAGAGCTGAACAATGGCTCTCATTGTTCATGAGTCAACTTAATGCACAAGCAATGCATGTTTATCCTGTGCACAATGCAGGTGGCTCAAATGTGAATAAAACTCATCATACATACGATCTATCTGGATAAACGGAGGAAATCCGAAATCTATCTCTGCACTAAAGAGATTACATGAAATGGCACGTCGTGCAAGTGAATTGCTTGTGCTGGCTTCATTGTATTCAAACAGAGCGAAAGAATAACGACAGCAGTTTCTTCTCCACTCCACTGACAAGCCGAGCACAGAGACACATCCTGCTATGGAACACTTACAGTTGCTCTTCTGCACGCTTTTTTTCCGCATCCAAAAGTGCTTTGTTTAAAAAGCCAAGCTGCCATGGAAACAGCACTGCTAGTGCATGAACTCTGTACAAGAACTGTATGAGAACCTTGAAAACAAACATCTCTATGGAGAGAAAATCGAAAAAAAAAGAAAGGATTTAATTAAGAAAAGGTCACATTAGGGGTGGCAAGAATACCATATCTTGATGCATAAAAACTTTTTTTTCACAAAACACACAACTGCAAAAAAAGTAATTCAAATAAATAAATAAATAAATAAATAAAAAGTATATTTTTATGAATATTGTTTTATGAATATTTCTCAGAAATCTTCTTCTGTCTATAAACACAAAGAGGATCCAGTCTTAAAATAAACAAAATGACCTTCCACTACAATAATTTCAATATTGACACTAGTAAAAATTTCTGGAAACAGGCTTATAGTTAATTTTCATCAAATGTCATATTTTGGTCTCATTATCTTCAAATTATCATATCTGATTTGGTTAATGGATATAAAAGCTGACATGGTGTGTTGTATTCATGCCCAAATGTCAATACTGTATCATGTGACTCCAGACGAGAGTGTAACTTAATTCATGCCAGCTGCTGCTCTCTATAAGTTCATGTATTCATGTTCCAAAAAAATCACTAATACAAATATTAATATGAAAACATGTTGGAGTGTTCATGGAGATGCATTTTAAATGTCTGTTTATTCAGACAGAAATCTATGTGGCTGTCACTTACTGAGGCAAACATTACAGAGCCTGTCTGGCAAAGCTAGCTTTAATATCTACATATGACTGTAGCTCTAGGGTGAAAGAGCTTTCCCACATAGGCAAACGTTTATCTGAATCACTGTTTGCTGGTGACATTATTGTTTGTAGGGCTTGCTGTATATATATATATTCTTAACAATGACATCTCCTTTGCAAACTCTTACTAAAGAGGCTTCATCAAGGCAACATCAAGGAGCTAAAGAAAAGAGGAAAAAAAAAAAAAGTCTGTGAATCTAGAAGTTGTTCTATGCATAGTTACTTACAGTGTGAGCAATAGTGTTAGCGTAAGTATCGGCGATCCAGGACATCTCCCTCTCGCCGGTGCTCATATCAGGGGCAGGGACATCAATACCCGGTCCTGAGAGGAGACAGAAAGGGAAGAGAGAGGTTTTATTATAACCTGACAGCTACACAAGAGTGGCACAGAGGTGCTGAGGTATGAATACACACACTGCCCATGTGAACAGGTAATATACCAGTTATACTCACAGCACAAACAAACGCAATATGAGTGCATATCAAATTTCATTGTGCAGGATGAAATAACTAATTTGTGGTTAAATTGTCACTCTTATTACTCATATCTTCAATTAAGTCAACAAGATGTAGAAATCATTCATATAAATTGCTTATCTTTATAATATAGAAGTAATACACTGAATAAATACTAAACATAATCATGGCACTACAAGAAGCTTGAATATTTTTATATTTAATAATATTTTTTGTTTAGTGAGACAAAAATGTTGCCACCGAAAGTCTCAATCTGTGGCCGGTTTCAGTGAAATTTCTTCTTTTTTTTTTTCTTTCTTCTTGTGCTTATATTTTGTAATTGTAGCCTGCTGTATATTGTAATGACAAAATTAACAAATATTACAAGGATAAGGTTGCAGTATTAGTCCACTGATGGAAGAATGTGACAGGACAGAAGGAAAGATCACACATCACCATGTTGGCTCAAAAAATTATTGTTCAGGATACGGATATCTCCAGTGTCTCATATCTCTGAAAAGTATCTTAATCATGATAATGATTAGGGTTGGGCGATGAGACAAAATATCATATCATGATACCCGAGGACATTTCTACAATACACAATGTGCATCACGATACAGTGGGGGGGGGAAGTATTTGATCCCCTGCTGATTTTGTACGTTTGCCCACTGACAAAGAAATGATCAGTCTATGATTTTAATGGTAGGTGTATTTTAACAGTGAGAGACAGAATAACAACAAATAAATCCAGAAAAACGCATTTCAAAAAAGTTATAAATTGATTTGCATTTTAATGAGGGAAATAAGTATTTGATCCCCTATCAATCAGCAAGATTTCTGGCACCCAGGTGTCTTTACACAGGTAATGAGCTGAGATTAGGAGCACTCTCTTAAAGGGAGTGCTCCTAATCTCAGTTTGTTACCTGTAAAAAGACACCTGTCCACAGAAGCAATCAATCAATCAGATTCCAAACTCTCCACCATGGCCAAGACCAAAGAGCTGTCCAAGGATGTCAGGGACAAGATTGTAGACCTACACAAGGCTGGAATGGGCTACAAGACCATCACCAAGCAGCTTGGTGAGAAGGTGACAACAGTTGGTGCGATTATTCGCAAATGGAAGAAACTGTCAGTCTCCCTCGGCCTGGGGCTCCATGCAAGATCTCACCTCATGGAGTTTCAATGATCATGAGAACAGTGAGGAATCAGCCCAGAACTACACAGGAGGATCTTGTTAATGATCTCAAGGCAGCTGGGACCATAGTCACCAAGAAGACAATTGGTAACACACTACGCCATGAAGGACTGAAATCCTGCAGCGCCCGCAAGGTCCCCCTGCTCAAGAAAGCACATGTACAGACCCGTCTGAAGTTTGCCTGAATGATTCAGAGGAGAACTGGGTGAAAGTGTTGTGGTCAGGTGTGGTCAGATCTCTTTGGCATCAACTCAACTCGCCGTGTTTGGAGGAGGAGGAATGCTGCCTATGACCCCAAGTGATAACACCATCCCCACAGTCAAACATGGAGGTGGGAACATTATGCTTTGGGGGTGTTTTTCTGCTAAGGGGACAGGACAACTGCACCGCATCAAAGAGACGATGGACAGGGCCATGTACCGTCAAATCTTGGGTGAGAACCTCCTTCCCTCAGCCAGGGCATTGAAAATGACCTTAACGACTTGGAGAGGATCTGGAAAGAGGAGTGGGACAAAATCTCTCCTGAGATGTGTGCAAACCTGGTGGCCAACTATAAGAAACCTTCTGACCTCTGTGATTGCCAACAAGGGTTTTGTCACCAAGTACTAAGTCGAAGGGGTCAAATACTTATTTCCCTCATTAAAATGCAAATCAATTTATAACTTTTTTGAAATGCGTTTTTCTGAATTTTTTGTTGTTATTCTGTCTCTCACTGTTAAAATACACCTACCATTAAAATTATAGACTGATCATTTCTTGTCAGTGGGCAAACGTACAAAATCAGCATGGGATCAAATATTTTTTTCCCCCACTGTATATAATTTAGCTAACAGACTGTCTGCAAAACAGTAGTAAAATAAACTGTTAAACTTATGGTACTTTTCTTTAATGCCTACAAAGACAAAGAGGATTTTTTTTTAAAAATTATGTCAAATCAACAGCATCCATTCAGTACCATTTAAGCTGTAATTATTAAAAACATTTTTTTTAAAAATACATTGCCATACCAATGATATCTCAGAACAGTGTATTGTTTAATCATTTATCACAATATCGATATTATAATCGATATATCGCCCAGCTCTAATACTGATGATATATTGTTATATTGCTCAGCCTTAAGGGTCTGGTGGGAGGGGCTGGTTACTGATTTATTAATTACACTTAGGTCATTGCTCAGTTTGATGTAGTATGAGAGTTTCATGATTGAAACTTGAGACAGTTCAGCATTCCTGCCACTCCTATATGCATCGTTTCTAATCTCTGCTTCACTTTAATCTTCACTCTGCTACTGCCGCCTGTCATAGCCGGGGGTCACTGATGAGGCATCTAGATAAACACATATCCAAGAACATCTCTGGTGGAGGAGGGAAGCAGGAGGTCACTTCTGAACAAATACAGAGAGAAGAGCTGTTCCAGGCCAGCAGAACAAGGAGACGTTAAAGTACGGCAGGATTACAGGCAGAGTTAATGTAAAAGTAGAACGCAAGGGTATACCTCCTCAGGTATGTTTTTGGTAATACATGCATGACCATTTATCTCAGTGTAATCAGAGATTAGAGAGCAGTTTTTATCAGGGTTGAAGCTTGCTCTACAAACAAAAAAAAAAAAGTTTGCTTAAAGAGAAACGTGACTTATTTGCTAAGCAATAAAAGCACTGGGACAGATTCGGCACTACCTGGGAGCTGAATGATTTCTAAAGCATTTGTCTGAGAAAGAGCAAACATCATTAGTGTTAATGCTACTCACCAATGAATCCCTTTTTGGCGAGCTCAATGGTGAATCTTCTTGTGATTTTCTCCAACTCATTGTCCTACACAGCATCAACAACCAAATTAGCAAAATTAAATCATTCAAATTTATAAAATAAAAAAAATAAATCATTTTACAGACGGTTCAAAGTCAGCTAAGATATTCTTTTAGTATTATAAATATATAAAAACGTTGTCTGCACTTTGTATGCCATGTCAACTACCAAAACTAATAAACCCAGCTAGTTTGTTCCAGCTTTGGTACTTCAGCCATAAAGCTAAAGAAGCAAAACCACGGTCTCGTTAATCAGCACTTTCACATTGGAGGGCACAAAGACTGCTTAGCAAGCAGAGTGCAACATTTCAGAGAAGAACTCATTTACTATTTCTTCTGCCAAAATGACCTCCATAATATAACCAACCTTTTGACCTTGCATAGTCGTGCGCATCGTTTCTCATTTTCAAAATGTTCAGATTTCAAGCATTACAAACTAAATAAAAGACAAAATGAGCAAATTAATCTGCTTGTATTTTTAGACCAGAGGCTGAACAGGGAACTAAAGAGAGGTATTGGAAAGTACATTTAGGACAAGGAAGAGGTCTAAATGCACTTCCTCTGTCTCTGTATTGATCACCACAGCAATCTGCTCCCTCCATTATGTCAAAGAAGTGAGAACAATAACGGCTATAAAAAATAAAAAAAGAGAGATGCACGTCTACAAGAACAAGTTCACAGAGTTCGCCTTAATAATCATGCGGCATTATGGATTGAGGAATACAATCAGGACATGGAATCTTTGAAAAGACTACCTGTGTTATGAATTCAGATTGTAGAGCACAAGCTCACTGGAGTTTAGACATTCGTGCATTGGTTACTATTCATTTCCCAAGAGTGTTGTACTTACGGAGAAATTTTTGGTGTTGATTTTGACTCCAGCTTTAGCACCTCCAAACGGCACATCTAGGGAAGAATTGCAAGCATTTTTAAATACATATACATTTTTAAACAATTAATAGCACACAGACAGTAACATGGCATCCGAGTTTGCATATGCGCTGCAACAGAATATGCAGGATTGAGCACAAAGCAGAAAAGCTTATTTCCGTCATGGATTTTATCCTATTCTAACAAAGTTTCTATCGTGTGTGCAACCTTAACAAAAACTCAGCAAGTTGTTGGGCAACATTTGAGCTATGCGACGCATTTCACTGCAAAAGATATCATTCAAATCCGGCTAGCTTCTGTATTTTCCTCTTGAAGTGGTTATCCGTGAGGTGACAGCGAGTTAAATGATGGCTTTGTGTCGTACTTAATTTTCTTCAGATTCGTCAGTGTTCCATGTTTCCACTTGTCTCCCTCATGAACAGTTCATTCAGAGAATAAATCTTACACTGCAAGTGTTGAGCAATAGTGCAATATACTACTGGTTATATACCTTTACTTGTTTGCACACCTGTTTTGCACATACCTGTACACAACAACTCTGTTTGCAATACTGTGTATTTATTATACTGTCATTGTATTTACTTTTGTATACTGTTGTACTCTTATATTTTTATCCTTTTATATCTTTTTCCTTATATGTTGTATCCTGTTGTGTTTATTGCACTCCATGTAAGTACCGGAAGCACCTGTAAGCCAGAAACAAATTCCTTGTGCTTGTGTGAGGACACTTGGCAAATAGAGCTGTTTCTGATCCCGATTCTTCAGATTCTGAAAAGATCAGCTGTCATCCATGCACACTAATTAATCCACTTAGTGTAAAAACCACCCTACCATAAAACAGTCCGTACAGGATTTCGCAGGGTTTGTTTGTGACTGTTGCGGCCAAAACTGCTTGATCTTGCTGCGTCTTTTTTTCAAAATTTGCGATGCAGTTTGTCGTGCTTATTTTGTGGAAAACTACTTGAATTCGCGAAATTGCAATTGCACAAAATTATTTTGCATTATTTTGTCTTTCACAGTGATGTTTGTTGGTAAATGAGATCTTTTAGTTGTTCTCATGTTCGACACACATGAATCGAAGAGGGCTTTGGCTTAATGCGTGTTGTGATGACGTCACACGACACGTCTTGGCAGAAATCTGTAGTAATTTTGAAAAATTGCAAGCTCCTCTGAATATTGTGGTGTTGATTTTGCGTTCATTTCTGTGATTGAATAAATTTATCAGGGACTGATAAAACAAGATTGTGCCGCAGCTGAGGTGTATAATGCAGCAGGTGGTGGGAACTATTATGAATGTCAGTAAGGAGAATTCACCCCCCCAAGATGTTGAACCGACTTGTCTGTCAGGCAACTACAAACACAACACTACTGTACATGAGATCTGCCTGTCCCAGACGCCCAAACTACTGATTTGTCCACGACTAATTGTAGAGCCACTTACCCACAACAGCACATTTATAGGTCATCAGCGAGGCCAAGGCTTTGACTTCATCCACAGACACATCTGTGCTGTACCGGATACCTGCAAAAAGGCAACAACAGAAATGTAGAAAAGCCAGTATTATCAAGGTGAAACTGAAGAAGACTGAATTTTCTTTTTGCTACTTTCATCTGGAAATGAAAGTTAATCACTGTTAATAACTGGACTAATATCTCACTCTAATTAGAACAGCTTCATGTAATTGCTACAATCAGCACAGTAATCAGACTGAAGAAAATGTTCTTGCCATGCTAAATAATTCTCACTCCTGTCATAGCTGCTGCTTTGTAAAAGCCAAACTCAGTTATGACGGAGAGAAAAGAAAAGAAAAAAAAATTACTACGGCCATTTATTCTTTTGAATGAGGCTAATAGGAGGAGCAGAATAGAAACAGCAGACTGATCTCCATGCAGAATACTGGTGTGCTGAAAACTGAGACCTTTACGTCATGATTCATTCAACCATGACTCATTTGTACAAAACACAATTATTGTGCACACAAGTGTGAGAGCACTCGCGGTACAGGATGAATTCGAGAAGCAGACTTCACTATTATAATCACTGACACACATCCAAGGCTGCTACAGCAGGTCTGCATAATATAGACAAAAATAGCATTCTGCAAGTTTATTGCTACACAGTACACACCACATCTGTCATGCAATCTCTTTAAACAAAATGGTAAAACTTGTGATATGACACATTAATGTGGACAAAATTAAAGGGGTGGTTTGTAATATTTAAGTGTTAGTGCTATAATAAAGATTACATTTTAAAAGACATGTTATAAAAGCTGCAATTCACAAATACAAGAGATCAGATCATTTAAGATCTGATCTTTTAAGTCTTTCAAGGCATTCTGCTTTACATTTGTTTCTGGCTCGGAAGTTAGTGCTTTAACCAGCAGAAATACTCAAATTTAACCCTTTAATTTATAAGGTAAAGGATGTGGCATATGAAGGTTCAACAAAGAGCATATATAATTTACTTGGAATTTGTTTTCCCAAGGCAAGCAAGCCACCTCATAGTGCCCTCTCTCTCTGTGTGTGTGTGTGTGTGTGTGTGTGTGTGTGTGTGTGTGTGTGTGTGTGTAGCAGCTAATCTCCTAAGCAAGTCCATCATAAATTGTAATAAACATCTAGTACGGTGAAGAGCAGATCCTGACAGCTATATCAAATCCAATTTCGCAGGTCAGCACTGTGCAACACAGGACAGCAACTTCTATTTCAGACAGAAATGAACCTGTGAAACATCGTGTTATACCGTCAATAAAAAAAACGTCAATAAAGGACAGACATGCTATGGCATCAGTACACATAGCCCAATGAAGATTTTTCATTCTGTATACTGGAGTCACTACATGCAGCCTTTCAGTGACATTTTGAACACATGCAAACCCCAGTAATGTACTGCATGGTAACATAGGGAAGGAAAAAAAGATCAAAAAACTATACAGTTTAATTCAAGATCCAACATTTACAAACAAATTCCTCCAAAATGATGTCCCCTGAAACATGCACATTTTGTGCGTTTTAGAAAGGACTACTTTGGAAGACAGAGAAAGCATGGGAGAGAGGTCGATGGGCAAGAGAGAGAGACAGAGATAGAGAGATAGAGAGGAATGACTCAGCACTAATCTCTTCTGCTTGCCATCCACTGGTTAACCACAAGTCTGGACAATCACTCAACTCACCTTAAAAAGTAATGTTCACACTATGGAGTTGGTCACGGTTATAAAAGTCTCAGAAAAGCATATTTCATATAGGTATAGGTGTCACTGTCTAGCCCTTATTTCCTTCCTTGTTTGTCCTTATCTCATGGCGAGAAATTTGCTGATAACATGATAGTAAATGCTTGAGTAGGACATTAGATTATCATTGTTGCAGAACACTTAATTGCACCACAAGCTTGCTTTGCTTTTCACAGACCCACAATGACTAATTGTCAGGCAAATACCTATATAATTAAAAGATTACAGGAATAAAATGAATAGCTAATTTTACACAGTACCCAAATAGTATTACAGGTCTGTCTGGCTTCTCTCGTGCCTTTAACAGTCTGATTGACAGAAATCAGGATATGTTAGAAAACTAACACAACCTGCCCTGAACATGGAAACGACTGCCCTCGTGAGCCAGACGTCCATGAATTCTCTGGTAACAAATGCATTTGTGTCATGCAGCTGTGAAATACGAGTGCCTAGGCCAGTACGAGCCACCCTCCCCCAACCCACCCTCGCAAAAACGCCCTCTGGACAGCCTACGTCATGTCCTCCACTCAGAATTTACCCATAACCCATTGAAGTGTTCTTCCTTCCACACCACATATCCTCAAGCACAGGAATGGACCACTGTTCCTAAACATCAGAGCAACATGTATTACACACCTCTCTATTCCAGTGCTTTGAGCTACTCTCTCATGGAGTTATTAATAGAGTCTGAAGGACACAAGAGCTCTGTGCTGATGTATTCATGCTGGGTTACAGACGGCTCTGTAGCAGTGTATTTTCATATTTTACCATACCTGATCTCCGTCATGGCAATGCAGTCATTAATCAAACACACACCCACACACACACACACACACACATTCACACAGATCCAACCAAGTGTTACTCAACCGTCCTCTAACAAAAGGATAGGATTGAGTTGTTGGGTTTGTTTGTATTTTTTTCTTTTTAATTAAGTTTAAGGCGTTTTGGAAACAGTCTTGTAGCTCTTCAATGCCATAAGGACAACCCCATGTCCTTGTCTCCTTGTCTCATGACAGTCAAGTTTATAAACATGACCCTGACTTCTTACATTATGAAACGGGGTTAGACTATACAATACAACGAATGTTACATATATGATAGTATAAAAACTAAAAAATACTTTTTTTAAACAAATATATGTATGTAAATTTAAGTTAGTGCAAATGGTGACAACAATATTGCAGTAATTAAAACCAAAGCTATTTGACTAGCTCCTGTAAACAGCACGCTAGTCCCAGGAACTAGCAGGGAGCTCCTGGCCGCGTCCTGATTACCCCTTACTGAAAGTTCAATGCACTATGTACGGTGTACAAACCGTTATGTCATACCCTAAGTAGTGTTCGAATGTAGTGCGTGGGGAGCAATTTGGAACTTATTTGTGTAACTAACCTTACAGGAGTATGCTAGCTCCCAGACAGACAAATGATTGAGAAAATGATTATCTGCCTAACTTGACTCTTTGGAAAGGAAAACAGAGGAAATGTGAATGCATTTGTAAACAAACAAACATGTTATACCTCCTTTGCAGGGAGTTCTATGTTGGCTGTGCTGTGCCCTGTAGCCCTCGATAACCTCCCACTCTCCGTTGTCTCTCTTGATGGGGAAAGACACGCTGAGGACGTGGTTGCACGGCTTGATGATCTTCAGGATCCCCCGTACTCGGTGTCTCTTCTGCTCCGGTGTCTCTCTTGTCTTCAGGTCCTCCACTAGCTTGTTCTCCACGATGGCGGCGCCGCGGTCAAAGAAGCCCTCCACCATCCTGAAGAAGTTGGGGTCGTCTTCTTTATCCGCGGCGTCGCTATAGTGCCTTAGCCGCATTACAGATGATGAAGCCGGAATCGCTGCCTCCACACACCCCGCCGCAAGAGCGCTGCCTGCTCCGCGGCTCACGAGCTCTCCGAAATACCGGTACATTTCGACCAAGGAAAGCGGTTGTTTTTTTTTTTAGATGGAAGATAAAAGATTAAAATATACAAAAAGAGGCCTGCAAAGGAAACGAAAATAAGGGCTACACGACCTCTTCTTCAAAGAGCCTCGTTCAGTATTGAAATGACAGCGCTGGTGCCATCCCCCTTCGCTTTAAAAGGCACTGCGAAGTACGCAGAGCTAGTGCACTCAGGACAAAGGGCACTAGGGGGCGCGTCTCTAGGGGAGGAGCGCCTGCCCCAATACACTATACTGTATGGTCAAATGTATGTGGACATCTGAATATCACACCGATATGTGGTTCTTCCCCAAACTTTTGCCACAAGAGCACAAAGCGGCCTGTCATGTCCCTTGTGGCAAAAGTCCATGGTATAGATCCATGAAGACATGGAGAAGGTTGGTGTGGAAGAACTCGAGTGGCCTGCACAGAGCCCTGACCTCAACCCCACTGAACACTTTTGGGATGAACTGGAACGCTGACTGCAAACTTTCAGCCATGTAGTGTAGTTCAGTAGTCTGACCATGTCATTTTCAGAGGTATAATGTTTAGTCCCAGGATGGAAGGAGGGGGATACAGTAAAAGAAAATAATAAATAAATAAAAACATGTACACTGTTGTTTATTTTATTTTATTTTATTTATTTATATTTTTTGGTCAAATATTTTGTTGTGGCCAAAAACTGAGATTGCTGTTTTTGCCTGTTTTCAAATTTCTCGTGCATACCTAATATACACAGAACAGCTTTAACATTAAAACCACCTACCTAATATTATGTAGGTCACCCTTGTGCCACCAAAACAACACTGACCTGTTCATGCATGGACTCCAGAAGACCTCTGAAGGTGTGCTCTGGTATCTGGCACCAAGACATTAGCAGCAGATCATTTAAGTCCTGTAAGTTGTGAAGTGGGGCCTTCATGGTTCGGACTTGTTTGTCCCGCACATCTCACAGATGCTCGATCGGATTGAGATCTGGGGAATTTGGAGGCAAAGTCAACACCTTCAACTCTTTGTCATGTTCCTTAAACCATTCCTGAAAAAATTTTGCAGTGTGGCAGGGCTGAAAGAGGCCACTGCCATTAGGGAATACCGTTGCCATGAAGGGGTGTACTTGGTTTACAACAATGTTTAGGTAGGTGGTACGTGTCAAAGTAACATCCATATGAATGCCAGGACACAAGGTTTCCCAGCAGAACATTGCCCAGAGCATCACAATGCTTCCGCCAGCTTGCCTTCTTCCCATAGTGCATCCTGGTGCCATCTCTTCCCCAGGTAAGCGACACACACGCACCCAGCCGTCCACATGATGTAAAAGAAAACGTGATTCATCAGATCAGACCACCTTCTTCCATTGCTCCATGGTCCAGTTCTGATGCTCATGTTCCCAATGTAGGTGCTTTCGGCCATGTTGACAGGGGTCAGCATGGGCACTCTGACCGGTCTGTGGCTGCATAGCCCCATACACAGCAAGCTGCAATTCACTGTGTGTTCTGACAGCTTTCTATCATAGCCAGCATTAACTTTTTTAGCAATTTGTACTACAGTAATTCTTCTGTGAGATCAGACCAGATGGGCTAGCCTTTGCTCCCCACATGCATCAGTTAGCCTTAGGCACCCAGGACACTGTCACCAGTTCACCAGTTGTCCTTCCCTGGACCACTTTTGGTAGGTACTAACCACTGCATACCAGGAACCCCCCACAAGATCTGCCGTTTTGGAGATGCCCTGACCCAGTCGTCTAGCAATCACAATTTGGTCCTTGTCAAAGTCTCTCAGATCATTACATTTGCCCATTTTTCCTGCCTCCAACACATCAACTTTGAGAACTGACTGTTACTTGCTGCCTAATATATCCCAACCCTTGACAGGTGCCACTGTAACAGGATAATCAATGTTATTCACGGCACCTGTCAGTGGTTTTAATGTTATGGCTGATTGGTGTACTTGCTTGATTGTATCACTTTAGTTAATTGAACCCATTCTTCTGTCAGAGTATCTGAATAGTTTATTAATTCTTATTCTTGGGTTATTATAGGACACTGTTACCTGTCTTGGTGGTGGTTTAGATGAATCAAGGTTAAACACATTTGCTCTAGTGTCAGTACAGATACATGGAAGCACAACAGCACTGAGGCATTTTGAAACTTTTCAGCAGGAAAGGCTAATCCTGCATGCCTCTATTTTATGTTCTACATGATAAGAATGTCAAAATCCCACTGTATTTCACTACCCAGCATTGTGACCTGCTGTAGTGTTGCTGTAGTTTTCTGAATGAAAAAGACAAGGGGTGTGTGTGTGTGTGTGTGTGTGTGTTATTGTTACTAATCACATCAGTGGTCACTTTAGAGGGCTAATGGACACAAAATCCCCTCTTATCCTCTCATCCCAGGTTCGGAAATTGTGTAGAAATTCAAAAAGCCCTGTATAGAAAGTTTCAGGTGTCAGTGTCTTGCTGATATTGGTATGTCATTCTCCTTCATTAGTTTGTGGTTAATGATTTAATCCTGTTTGACAGACAAGACCTTTACCCCATTACCTGTTTGTCAAATTCAGTCAGCACAATGCTTGCATTCAAGGTGACCTCTAAAGCGGTGTGTTTTATGACTATTCAAACCTAACCATCACAAGCTGGGCAATGAGTCCTCTACCACAGGGTTTCTCAGTCAGGGGTTCGTGGTGGCACTGCAGGGGTTTTGTGAGACTGTGATGAAAAATGTCAACGTCACATTAAGTTACATTTTAATAATATACTAGTTAATAATACAAGTTAAAACTAAATGAATTAAAACAGTTCATTTCAGTATTTTATTATAACCTCATAAGTAAAAGGTGGTAGTATGTGATTGAATTACTCATGGATCATGTCATGTGATAATAGTTCTTAGCATGCGAGATTTCAACATAAAATACAGTGTTAGCGAGGTAATGCACTCTACATGACTAAAATGTCTTCATCTTTACAATGCCTTTTGCATTGACAAATATGTTGTCAGTAAAAGTATATCTCAAGAGGAGGGACATTGAAGCACAAAAATAAGACAACAAAAGTTCCAAAGTGGGACAAAACAAAACGTGGAAACCTGGCCACAAAACCAGTTGAATGTTTCAAGGAAGGCTGCATAGCTTAAAACAGCAGTAAAAAAGATGGCTTAAAAAGTTTTCAGAAAGTAAATGTTTCACTTAATGTTAGCCTGCCTGAAATCTCAAGGGGTACTTAAGGCAAATAATTTGGGTTGACAAAAGAAAGTTGGGAACACCTGCTCTATAGTGACAGACTGGCTTCTGTATCAGGCTTCAGTGAACAGTGAAAACAGGAATAGCATTTTGCTGACGCTGACTACACAGATTTTTGCACTGACCCTAAATTGGCCCACATGGACTCTGCCCAGCAGATAAGATAGGTAAGAGAGCAACCTTGGGGAAACATAGCGTTACACGCTTTCCTGCACAACCCGGCTTCACAAGTCAATGGTGATGACCTGTAATTTCTGGCTCTGTCTGGAGTGATAGGATCTCAGGTTTCTATAGACTCTCAAAGGGCAAGATAATAATTAGATCTTACTAAACTTGCTAAACTGGCACTCTAAGTTAATCAAATATTAGATTATTTTACTGGTTAATGCATGCCAATTTAGTGAACCTTTTTATTCCTTATTACAATTTGGTGCATATAAAAGAGAAAATCTTTTAACATAGACATGTCCAACACTTAAATATATTTTTTTGGCCTAGAAATATTTTCTGGACTAGAAAAGAACCTTCTCACCAATACTGACTCTAAACTATTTAGTGTTAACTTGTGTTATTCTGAGCAGCTGTCTTAGGTTTAACTCTGGGGCCTATATATATATATATATATATATATATATATATATATATATATATATATATATATATATATATATATATATATATATATATATATATATATATATATATATATATATATATATATATATAGTAGACACAGGTCAGAGGAGAATAGCCAGGCTGGTTTGAGCTGACAGCAAGGCTACAGAAATTCAGATAATAACTCTTTACAACTATGGTGAGCAGAAAAGCAGTATTGCAGAAAACACAATGCATCAATCTTCAGGCAAATGGGCTACTACAGCATAATTACTACATCAGGTTCCACTCCTGTGAGCCAAGAACAGGAATCAGAGGCTACAATGTGCACAGGTTCAAGGCAACAGCTGAAAATTGCAAAAATGTTGCATATATACACCGATTGCCCTTTAAAAGGTCAGTCAACCTTATATATTGTTGTCACCAATACTAGACTGGTGACAATAATATATAATGTTTGTGTTAATATATAAAAAGATGTGACTATATAAGTTGACTTATTCCCTGGACCTTTATCTGATGGCAAAGAGCATAAAAGAAACTGAAGGTTGGGTTTTTTTTTTATTTATTTATTTATTTTTTTAATTTTATCAATCACAGCCATAAAAAAACAGTCATAAAGTACAGCTTGTGATAAAGGAAACACTCCCAGCATGCCTTGTTTTTTTTTTCTCCTCTCCACTCTGTCCTCCTGTTCAGTAGCCTGTCACTGGGGGTAGGTGTTTCATCATGGTTATGTTTCATTGAAGGGAGTGTGAGCAAATCATTGGCTCACACACAGACAACACCCACCATGTGGTTGGATGAGGGAGAAGGTGGGGAGACAGCATATTAAGGTGTTTTGACCCACTCCACACACAAGATTCGACTGGACGATAATACGCAGTTCTGTACGTCAAATACAGGCTTTCACCAATATATTTCCTGGGAAGAATGTTTGGTTGGTGCAGCAGTGTTTAATTACACTGTCCTATTTGCTGTTTTTCTCAGTGTGAGGAAAATCAGCACTCAACAGCAAGCTCACAAGGCACTAATGGCCTCTTAAGCCATAGTCAGTACATTATTAGAGTGAATACAAATTAATTATGTTGCATTATTTCTTATATATTAAAAAAGATCTAATATAAAACATGACATATTTGAATCAATAATAAAAGAAATGAACATTCTGTATATGGAATGCCAAAGAGGCGATACAGAATACAGAAAGCAGTATATGTGTGAAAAGTGTTAAAACGAAATCAACATTAAATCAGAATTTGATACAGGAGATCAACTAATTTATAAAAGAAAATTTCCATATTTTACTTTTAGGTTTAGCACTCAAAGAAAACATCTTATTAATACAGACTTTGAATGCACAAGTTTAACCGAGAGAGAGAGAGAGAGAGAGAGAGAGAGAGAGAGAGAGAGAGAGAGAGAGAGAGAAATATGACACTTGTTTGGCATTTGGCACATGCTACAGTATATTCCTCCCCAGCAAACACACCAGAGCTCTTGACCAGTTTGCTTAAGCCTACAGTGGACACTAGTCACCCAAAGTCTAAAATAAAGTCTTACAATTATGGCATTAAGAAGAAGCAAAAACTTAACTTCCACATGTAAATCCTTGTCTTGATTAACTGGTAAATTGATTAGCTGTTGAGTTTATGCTAAAGGCAATGCTTTGTTTAATATCAGGGTCAAATACAAAAATCAATGAAAACAAGTGATCTGTTTATTCACCAATAGGCTGTTGGGTGAATCTACTGACCAATTCACATGAAGATCAATAATTAGATAATAAGAACAAACTCCAGCTGATATATAAAATCATATAAAATTGAATGTGCAGTACATTTTGACACAAATACTTTCCGGCAAGCATTGTGGGTATGATCAGTATGTCTATAGTTCTGAAAAACTACTTGCTACTTACTGTCTCACTCATCTCTCAGCTCATCAAACCTCAAACTGGGTATTGTGGACATCTAGTGGATATACAAACTCTACACACCCCTGTTAAAATTGCAGGTTTTTGTGATGTAAATAAAATAATAAATAAACCAAGGTAAATCATGTCAAATCTTTTTTCACCTTTAATGTGATATAGCAACCAACAAAATTCAAGTGAAAAACAAATAGAAACATTTTATAGAGGTGGGAAGAGAAAAAAAAAAAAAAGACTGTGAAGGCCATCATCAACAACATGGAGAAAATGGGGCACCATGATGACATTACCAAGAACAGGACATCCCTCCAAAACAAAGAACAAAAAGAAAATTTATCAGGGATGCTGACAAGAGACCTACAGCAACATTAAAGGAGCTCCAGTAATATGTGGCAAGTACAGGTCACTCCATGCATGGGACAACAATCTTTGTATTCTTCACATGTCTGGGCTATGGGGTAGGGTGGCTAGACAGAAGCCCTTTTTCAGGAAAGCAAAACATCTAAACTTGCCTAAATCACCCCAAACCATGTGTCATTGTCTGATGAGACCAAGGTAAAAGTTTTTGGGCAAAATTCTAAAAGATATGCTTGGTGCAAAAACAAGACAGCTTAACACCCAAAGAATACCATACCCACAGTGAAGCATGAGAAGAAGGCTTTATTTGTCACATATGCATTACAGCACAGTGAAATTCTTTTCTTCGCATATCCCAGCTTGTTAGGAAGTTGGGGTCAGAGCACAGGGCACAGGCCATGATACAGTGCCCCTGGAGTAGGGAGGGTTAAGGGCCTTGCTCAAGGGCACAACAGTGGCAGTTTGACGGTGCTGAACCCCCGACCTATTATGCTATGTGGCTGCTTCTCTTCAGCTGGTTCTGGGGATCTAGTTAAGATAGAAAGAATCATGATGTAAAGAAGAATATTTTCACTAATTACAAGGTTAAATTCTTGCAGCAAAAAAATAAATAAAAAATACACAACCTACTTCTATAATTAGGTGAAGGAAGAGCGTCCTACATGTCAATTAATATTTTTCAACTGTACTACTAGCTAAGTGGATCTCAAGATCATGAAAGTCCAAGGTTCAGACATGCCTGTAACAAAATCTCGGTTTTGTCTTATTTATGATTGTATTATGTAAGACAACTGTTTATATCTGCATATATTGTATAGAAACGCATTAAAGACAAATGAGGAGCTACAACCACTCTTGATTTTCTGAGCATTTGCATTTAGCAGGAAATTGTTGCTTATATTGTTAGGCCAGATGAGGGTGCCATATAGCTGTCAGACACTAGCCAATAGATTCAAAATCAGAAAGAAGCTTATTGGTCAAGTAAAATTTCACTTACAATGAGTATTTTACTTTGCTCCTTTAACAGAGACTAAACTGAAACTAATCCATGAATTAGACAGGTACAGGGACAAATAGGATTAAAAAATGGAAATGATATTTAATACAAGAGCATAACATTATATAGAATATAACAACATGTGCAAAGTTATGAGTGCTGTATGAACCAGTTAAAGACAACATGCACTAGCTGTGAAGATAGTTTCAGCAGTGCTCAGGTTTGTGTTAATGAAATTTGTCCAGACCAGGGCTACAGCTCAGTGGAAGAAACTGTCTCTATGTCTAGAGATTTTTAGTATCATGGTTCAGTATCTCACCATAAAGTATGTGGTTAAACAAGTGGGTGAGCAGGGTGAGAGGGTCAGAGACAATTTAACTGCACTCTTTTTGGCTCTGCTTTCATGATGGCTGGTGAGGAAGGGGAAGTCACAGCCAATAATCTTCACTTCAGATCGAATAACAATAACACATTGGTTGTAGGTGGTGGTAGAACCAAACAAAACACTGGTAAATACCTTCAACTGCCACATGTCCTTCTTCTTGATGGTTGGGGGGGGGGGGATTCACTAATCTCTACAGTCTGTAGATTGTGTAACTTTAAACACTGCACCAGGACATTAGCTGGTCCAGCACTTACATATAAGCTGACTCATCTCTGTGTCGTAAGAAAAAAGAGTGTTGTGTCATCATCAGCAACACTAGAATTTTTACAGAAGGATCTTTGCAGGGCAATTGTTGGTATGGAGGGTGTAGAGTCAGGGGTGATAACACACAATCATCAGGTGATTAAGTGTTGAGGGTTAGAGAATCTAGTGCTTTTTCTCTAAAGACAAGATAGGAGTACTTGGCTTTTCTGTACAATAAATGCTGTGTAATGACTGTTAAAGGGACTCTCCCTTATTCATAATCTTCTAAATTATACCTCAGCATCCAGTATTAAGGCCCACAAGTCCTTAAGGGGCCTTCTGTGTTCAGCAGATTTGGTTATGCTTGGTAAGCTTCATAACACATAAAAGGCTTTACCACACTGAGTACTAAACACAAAGAATTACACACACACACACACACACACACACACACACACACACACACACACACACACACACACACACACACACACACACACACACACAGATTCATTACATAATCACAATCATATGCACGGAGACAGAACCACACATCCACAGATTTACTACATGCTTACATACATAAGTACCCATGACACATACGACCAACAGAATTGTACAAGTGTAGGAGGGCTGCAAGGCAAAGAGTTGAACAAGTTCCCACGAGAAAGCTCCTGTCGTGTGCCTCGCTGCCGGAAGCTGTGGTCACTGTGGGTTTCTTTTCTGTGTATATAACACAGCATTGGCTTGACTGAGAGACAGTGTCACAAAGTATTGCAGAATTGTCAGTTACAACCTCATCAGCTCAAATAAGAGATTCAGCTACTGTATTTTTATTCAAATAGTGCAATATTCAGATCAGAGAATTCTTGAATCATGCTTGTCAATGGCAAATCACAGTTATAACCATGTTACATTGACAACTTATAATCACATGTCCCTCACAAGGCTATAGAATGGCTTCCCTAATACAGTCAGGTCAAAAAGTCAGTCAGAGGTCACACAGGATGTTGTACCCAGATATAATCACAGACAGGTTTCTCTTGTGTCTCAACAAACTGCCAGTGTTAGTGAAGCGTAAGCTCTATTTATAACTGTAACTATGAAAGACATAGGGGGCAAAGGAGTGCCGCTTTTAATATTTCATTGATTCAGTTGTTCCTTTTTCTTGTGTCTTTATATGAACACTTTTTCCACAGGTTTTAACACACACACAGTTACAAGTAAAATAAAAGTAGAGTAGAAATACAGTAGATCTTTCTTAGAATTGTATTTCAATCATTTTGATTTGTGCTTCCTGATAAGCTGATTTTTATATGTCATCAGAAAAAAATAGTAATCATTCAAATATTGCAATGAAACACTGAGAAAAATTCCAATAAACATCAGTGGAACCATAATTTCCAGTAGATGATGCTTCATTTATCGAACACTGTAAAACTGATATCTTGGCAAATAATAAATATAAGATAATCAAGCCTACTTCTAGACATTTTATTAATTTCCAGTTTGAAATGGCCTTAGTCTGACTAGAAATAAAACTCCAAAATAAACAGTAGCTCACAGGGCTAATATTACCAACATAAAAAGAAATACCCAGCTCACAAAAACAAAACCAGCTCAAAAGAGATAGCATTCATAGAGAATTTACTGGATGGTCTACACAATCAGTGGTTGTGTAACCTGAATGTAATTTTGCTTCTCTCTAGAAATAAAAGTATGAAATCAGCAAAAACATCTGCCAATTTGGGTTAATTAATATCTTGGTTTGAAGTCTGAGTCAAGAATTTAGTAATAAATTGCCAAGACTGAACCACCGCCAACAAGAGATCAGTGATTATTATTTATTTATTTTATTTTATTTTTTAAAGATTGGCAAAAATCTGAATGCTCTAAAATATACAAAACTGATTTATATTCTATATGGGAATATGATTTTAGCAGTGCGTTCACATTTGTACCAATTTATTATTTTAAGCCTTTCTGTCCACCAAAATATTATTCACAGCAAGTGAGTTTGCTGGTTAATATAAACCAGCTGACTTTGTTGTATAAGACATACAGTATCTCACAAAAGTGAGTACACCCCTCACATTTTTGTAAATATTTTATTATATCTTTTCATGGGACAACACTGATGAAATGACACTTTGCTACAATGTAAAGTAGTGAGTGTACAGCTTGTATAACAGTGTAAATTTGCTGTCCCCTCAAAATAACTCAACACACAGCCATTAATGTCTAAACCGCTGGCAACAAAAGTGAGTACAACCCTAAGTGAAAATGTCCAAATTGGGCCCAAAGTGTCAATATTTTGTGTGACCACCATTATTTTCCAGTACTGCCTTAACCCTGTTGGGCATGGAGTTCACCAGAGCTTCACAGGTTGCCACTGGAGTCCTCTTTCACTCCTCCATGATGACATCTCAGAGCTGGTGGATGTTAGAGACCTTGCGCTCCTCCACCTTCCATTTGAGGATGCCCCACAGATGCTCAATAGGGTTTAGGTCTGGAGACATGCTTGGCCAGTCCATCACCTTTACCCTCAGCTTCTTCAGCAAGGCAGTGGTCATCTTGGAGGTCTGTTTGGGGTCATCATGTTGGAATACTGCCCTGCAGCCCAGTTTCCGAAGGGAGGGGATCATGCTCTGCTTCAGTATGTCACAGTACATGTCACAGTACACTCCCCAGTGCCGGCAGCACTCATGCAGCCCCAGAACATGACACTCCCACCACCATGCTTGACTGTAGGCAAGACACACTTGTCTTTGTATTCCTCACCTGGTTGCCGCCACACACACTTGACACCATCTGAACCAAATAAGTTTATCTTGGTCTCATCAGACCACAGGACATGGTTCCAGTAATCCATGTCCTTAGTCTGCTTGTCTTCAGCAAACTGTTTGTGGGCTTTCTTGTGCATCATCTTTAGAAGAGGTTTCCTTCTGGGATGACAGCCATGCAGACCAATTTGATGCAGTGTGCGGCGTATGGTCTGAGCACTGACAGGCTGACCCCCCACCCCTTCAACCTCTGCAGCAATGCTGGCAGCACTCATACGTCTATTCTGCAAAGCCAACCTCTGGATATGATGCTGAGCATGTGCACTCAACTTCTTTGGTCAACCATGGCGCGGCCTGTTCTGAGTGGAACCTGTCCTGTTAAACCATTGTATGGTCTTGGCCACCGTGCTGCAGCTCAGTTTCAGGGTGTTGGCAATCTTCTTATAGCCTAGGCCATCTTTATGTAGAGCAACAATTCTTTTTTTCAGATCCTCAGAGAGTTCTTTGCCATGAGGTGCCATGTTGAACTTCCAGTGACCAGTATGAGAGAGTGTGAGAGTGATAACACCAAACTTAACATATCTGCTCCCCATTCACACCTGAGACCTTGTAACATTAACGAGTCACATGACACCGGGGAGGGAAAATGGCTAATTGGGCCCAATTTGGACATTTTCACTTAGGGGTGTACTCACTTTTGTTGCCAGCGGTTTAGACATTAATGGCTGTGTGCTGAGTTATTTTGAGGGGACAGCAAATTTACACTGTTATACAAGCTGTACACTCACTACTTTACATTGTAGCAAAGTGTCATTTCGTCAGTGTTGTCCCATGAAAAGATATAATAAAATATTTACAAAAATGTGAAAAAATGTACTCACTTTGTGAGATACTGTAATTCAAGTATATGGGAATATTGAGATAAACAAGGGAATTTCCTGTTCCAGAAAAGTGTACTCTTTGATTGTTATATTAAGTATTATCATGTGTCATTTTGGAGGCCACAATAGGAATGCAAGGAATGGTTCCTTCACCTTCATTCAGCTGTCGAACTCCTTAATTGGAGTAGCGTGCCCCATTTAGAAAAATATTACAAAATGTATTCCTATTTGCTCAAAGTGGTGTGTTGACACAGTGATTTTCCTTTCAGCCATGGAAAACAGTGATCTGCTGCAGAGACCCTGCACCCCTTAAAGACGTCTGTGTGCTCCACTGAGAATAACAGCACTTGGCTGGGCTCCATAACTTTCGTGAGAAAGAACAGCTCTGTTTACTAAGTTCAGAGAAATGGATGCCAGGGATAATATTACTGACATCAAAAAATGAATACTCAATCCAGAATAAAATCAACTTAGATATAACATCTATAGAGGAGTTACTGGGTAATCAGCATAATCTATTACCTGTAAAATCTGAACTAATAAAATATCAAACTTATTTTCTGGTAATTTTGAAAAATTAATGCCGCATGCCTTCATTTAACATCACTAACTACAGTGCCTATAGAAAATCATCGTACCCCTTTGAAATAGTCACTTTTTGTCTTACAGCCTGAAATCAAAACCTATTAAAAATATTTGTTTTTGTTCCAGCTTTATTTACACATTCTGCCTGACAACATTCAAGTAACGTAAAAAGGCAACAGTTCGGAAATGTAAAAAAAGAAAAAAAAAAGAAAACTAAAATAACAGAGTTGGAAAAGTGATCAGTCCCATGATTTAATACTTCATATAGCCACCTTTTGCTTTAATTACAGCCATCAGTCTGTTTGGATATGTCTCTATTAGCTTTGCATACCTAGAGTGGGGAATATTTGCCCATTCTTCCTTGCAGAATTGTTTGAGTTCAGTCACATTTTGTGGTGAGCGGTGATTGACTGCTGTCTTCAAGTCCATCCACAGATTTTCAATTGGATTTAGGTCAGGGCTCTGACTTGGCAACTCAAGGACATTCACCTTCCTATCCTTAAGCCACTGTGTAGTTTTTTGGCGGCGTGTTCAGGGTTGATGTCGTACTGGAAGATGAACCACCTGCCCATCTTCAGCTGTCTAGCAGAGGGCCACAGGTTTTCCTCAAGAATTTGGGTGTACTTGGCAGCATCCATTTTCCCTTCAATCCTGACCAACTGCCCAGTCCCCGCTGAAGAGAAACACCCCTACTACATAATGTTTCCACCACCATGCTTCACAGTAGGTATGGTGTGTTTTGGGTGGTGTGCTGTGTTTGGTTTTTGCCAAACATAACGCTTGCAGTTCAGTCCAAAAAGTTCAATCTTGGTCTCATCTGACCATAAAACCTTTTGCCACATGGGATTAGTATCTTCCAAGTGGTTTTCTGCAATGCTTTTTCAGAAGAGGCTTCTTTCTTGCCACCCTGCCATACAGGCCAGCTTTGTGTAAAGCTTGTGAGATTGTTGTCACATGCACAGACCGACCAATCTCTGCCATAAGGACTTGTAAGTCCTTCAAAGTTGCCATTGGCCTCTTGGTAGCTTCCCTGATCAATATCCTCCTGGCATCCAGTTTGGAGGGACGGCCCGATCTAGGCAAGGTGTTGGTGGTACCATACACTTTCCACTTCTTAATAATGCTCTGAACGGTACTCAGAGGGATAGTTAAAGCCTTTGAAATCTTTTTGTATCCTTCTCCAAACTTGTGCCTTTCCACAACTTTGTCCTGGAGCCCTTTTGAATGCACCTTTCCAACCATGGTGTATTCTTTGCATTGCCATGCACTCCTAGTAATGGAATCATCATGGAACAGCCTGTTTTCTTATGAAGTAATCAAAACCACTGCAATTGATGTCAGGTGGGGGGCAATTAGCATGGTGTGTGATCTGGGAAGTGACTGGTTGTACCTGAGCAAGTTTATAATTGTTACTCTAAGGGGCTGATCACTTATCCAAACCAGGTATTGCACTAATTACATTTTAATAATTGTTCAGAATTGTTTTCAAATGTTTTTTCCACTTAGATGTCGAGGGTTATTATGTGTAAATACAGCTGGCAAAAGTTAGTGTTAGGTTTTCCCCTGCTCTTGCTACGCTGCAAAGTGTAGCGAGTGGCATACTTCCGCATTCCACTGTGCGCATTCCAGCGCCATTCAAAAACTCTCCGTTGGACTTTTCCCTTCATTCATGGACTCACGTTTTGTTTACCTCTGCCATGTGCGTTATGTTTTCGTTCACGTCATGTCTCCGCCTCCTGTGTTTCCCCATGTGCATATGTTTTGGTTTGTGTCATGTCTCTGCCCCGTTTTCTCATTGGTTCTTGTTTATTGTATAATTATGAGTTTCAGGTGTTATTGATTACGTATGTGATTTCTGTGTGTTTAAATGCCCCGCTCCGTGTCCGCTTCGGCGCGGAATATTAGATTAGATGAGTTGAATCTTGCCTTAATTTAGATTGAGTGTATTTTTCCCGTAGCTCATTATTCGTGGTTCCCAGATCACCTCCTAGCCTCACATGTGTTTTTCCCCTGTGTTTTTGGATAACTGCCTTTTGTGAAGTACATTTTCATTTTTTATTACTGTTACCTTTGTTTTTCATGGATTATGTTTGAAGGTTTTGTTTCCTTTTTGTTCCCAATTAAACTGACCTCTTTCCCCTGCAAGTGCATCCTGCTTCCTTCTACCCCAGAGTCGTAACAGTTAGATTTAATTTATTTTAATTTACAGGGTGTAATGTGACAAAAGGTAAGGATTTTGACAGGGTATGATGATTTTCTATAGGCACTGTAAGCTCTACAACTTTGTGTTGTACATTGAGTGGCAGCCGCAAAATGCAAAAAAGAAGGCAGACATGCTCATGAGTTCAGATCAACCATCAAAATGGGAAAGGGATGAGAACTGAAGAACTTCATGTCTGGGTCATTTGAGAGTCTCAGAAACTGCTGATCTTGGATAGTCACATGGTGTGGAGAAAAAAAAATCCAGCCCATGTGAATTCTTATGGTGAATATATTAATAATTTGTCATTTGTTATATTAATAAAGTGTTAATGGCCAGACTACTGCAAGCAGTCATGAAAATGACCGTCACTTAAATAATTGTGTTACTACAGTGGCATGCAGTAGTGCTTGTTAATTTATAACACACTTTTTCTGTTATTAATATTTTACCACATCTTGCATCATATTGTGTTATATATGTGACCAAATGTAACAGAAAAACATTACACAGGGCCAGTTTCCAAAAGCACTTTAAAGTTAATATTATGAGAGAGAATGTTCACTGTGATCCTCGCTTTCCACCATTTAGCATTTATTTTCATGCTGAAATGCTTTTAGGAAACTCAAGTGAATGGCATATCATCATGTGAAACTATCACACACTGTGCCACTGAAATAATCAATGTTTGTCAAATGGTGACCATAATCTGTTAAAACAGAATCCCACAAGATGATGTTAACTTTCATAGCATGATATTAGCATTCATAGCATGTAAGCTTAGCTTTCATAACTAGCTACAGTGGGGGAAAAAAGTATTTGATCCCCTGCTGATTTTGTACATTTGCCCACTGACAAAGAAATGATCAGTCTATAATTTTAATGGTAGGTGTATTTTAACAGTGAGATACAGAATAGCAACAAAAAAAATCCAGAAAAACGCATTTAAAAAAAGTTATAAATTGATTTGCATTTTAATGAGTGAAATAAGTATTTGACCCCTTCGACTTTGTACTTGGTGGCAAAACCCTTGTTGGCAATCACAGAGGTCAGACGTTTCTTGTAGTTGGCCACCAGGTTTGCACACATCTCAGGAGGGATTTTGTCCCACTCCTCTTTGCAGATCCTCTCCAAGTCATTAAGGTCTCGAGGCTGACATTTGGCAACTCGAACCTTCAGCTCCCTCCACAGATTTTCTATGGGATTAAGGTCTGGAGACTGGCTAGGCCACTCCAGGACCTTAAAGTGCTTCTTCTTGAACCAATCCTTTGTTGCCTTGGCTGTGTGTTTTGGGTCATTGTCATGCTGGAATACCCATCCACGACCCATTTTCAATGCCCTGGCTGAGGGAAGGATGTTCTCACACAAGATTTGACGGTACATGGCCCCGTCCATCGTCCCTTTGATATGGTGCAGTTGTCCTGTCCCCTTAGCAGAAAAACACCCCCAAAGCATAATGTTTCCACCTCCATGTTTGACGGTGGGGATGGTCTTCTTGGGTTCATAGGCAGCATTCCTCCTCCTCCAAACACGGCAAGTTGAGTTGATGCCAAAGAGCTCAATTTTGGTCTCATCTGACCACAACACTTTCACCCAGTTCTCCTCTGAATCATTCAGGCAAACTTCAGACGGGCCTGTACATGTGCTTTCTTGAGCAGGGGGACCTTGTGGGTGCTGCAGGATTTCAGTCCTTCACGGCGTAGAGTGTTACCAATTGTCTTCTTGGTGACTATGGTCCCAGCTGCCTTGAGATCATTAACAAGATCCTCCCGTGTAGTTCTGGGCTGAGTCCTCACCGTTCTCATGATCATTGAAACTCCACGAGGTGAGATCTTGCATGGAGCCCCAGACCGAGGGAGACTTACAGTTATTTTGTGTTTCTTCCATTTGCAAATAATCGCACCAACTGTTGTCACCTTCTCACCAAGCTGCTTGGCGATGGTCTTGTAGCCCATTCCAGCCTTGTGTAGGTCTACAATCTGGTCTGTGACATCCTTGGACAGCTTTGGTCTTGGCCATGGTGGAGAGTTTGGAATCTAATTGATTGATTGCTTCTGTGGACAGATGTCTTTTATACAGGTAAACTCCCTTTAAGAGAGTGCTCCTAATCTCAACTCATTACCTGTGTATACCTACAGTATATAGCAAACAATAACTACTCAATACAACTTTTCTGTGAAAACGATTTTATAAACTTATCAAGAGGTAACAGTGGCTAACATATATGGGTGATTCCATGATTGGGGTGCCATTTAGCCCTTGTAAATCTTACAATTTTTAAATTTTTTATATTGAATCCAAGAAAACATGCATATAATGATTCATAATATGCATTATTCATAATCATGATTCTAATGATTATGGTAACCCACCTCAGGCAACATCTCATTATTTAGGGTTCTTTGCTGACAGTGGCTGCATTTTGCTCTTAAATGAATAACAGAGTTTAGAGTAACTGAGTTGTGGTTTTTTTAATCATAAAATTAGCAAATACACAAACTAGCAACATTGCTAAACTAAATTAAAATTTATTTGTAATCATTTACTTTCAATTTTGACAGCAGGCTTATACTTTCAAAGAGAGATTGTCAGAATCTTATTCTTCCCATAATCGTCAAAAATTTTGATGATGCAACTTCCTGTTGAGCATGTGACTTATGGAATATTAAATATTTTGCAGAAGTGAATATGCTCAGGGTTGAGTGAATTTAGTATTGTAATACTGCATAAATCACTTTAATAATTAACAAAAAGAATGAACAATGTGTTAATACTTAACTACCATTATTAATGGATATTCATAAACAACTCAGTTGGCCGTAAATGTATTACACTTCATTATTAACTAATGCGCTAAGGATTAGTGCATGTATTAATCATTATGAAAGCACTAGTTAAGCATCAATACATTGCTTATTTGGAAATATAGTGTTACAATATTGGACATCTGTACCCTGGTCTAACAAAACAGGATTTCTGATGTTACGTTATCAGGCAGGTGGTATGGTCAGAATTTGAGATGAGCTATGTGAAATCATGGATCCATCCTGCTATCCTGCTTTGTTCAGGCTGGTACGTTGACACTTTCCCTGCTGACATGGCCTGAGAGGTTCTGAATCAAGGGTCTAATCACTGCCAAAGTCCTTCAACAAATTATTGAGTAAAGGGTATAATTTGATATTTCAGGTTTTTTTTTTTTTTATTTAAACAAAACTTTGTTACAACTTGTTTATTGATGCAGATCCATTTTAGATTGATCTAAAAAAAATGCAGTGTGCAGCATTTTACTAGTTCAGTTTTTATAGTTCCTGTTCTACTTGTTACTAGATGTCAATGTGACTTCAACAGTGGTTAACTTTCAGGTCTATAGTAGAGAAAACTATGGTTCATTTGATTGTATATTCAGCACAAATATACATGCTACCATTGAATTTCTAAGAGCTAATCACACATTCACGGGCAGAAATTTGTAATAAAGCTCACTCTTAGAAGAATTGCAGTGTTGGGTAGAATTACTCATGTAACCCAGGACCCACATATTACACACCTTTACTTAGTTTTAGTTTACTTTCGGACTCAAGATCTAAGTTTATTGTATATTATGTACTTCTGTATAATAATCATCATTAATATTTTATACAAGTACAAAAAAGATAGAAACATAGGCTTTATTGACTACTCCTTTTATTACCAAAAAGAGCCCAACAAAGTGCTTCTTTACATGGAGTAAAAGAAACAGGAAAGTAACATCTTGATATGTAGGCAATTCATAATATCACATAAAGTTAGATTCATTTTTTCAGTATCTTAGGCGTCCTGACTTAAAAAAAAAAAAAAAAAAAAAAAAAAACCACCAGTGGATCTCCCTTCAGAGAACAGTTATGTAACATTGCATTGTGAGTTAAGTAGTTTCACTTTGCATTTGGTTTACCCTGTCTCTAAACTCAGAGCTAGTTTGTTATCCAAGACATAAATTGTATTGACAGCAAATACGCAGTTTGTGGACACGCTTAATAAATTACAAATGAATGAATTATCATTCATTTATGCCAAAAATCTTATGAAGTAATACATGACAGTAACTGTAATCTGAATAGGTAACTGACACACACACACACACACACACACACACACACACACACACACACACACACACACACACACAGTACTGTGCAAATGTTTTAGGCACCCTGCTTTTTTTTTTTTTTTTTTTTTTTTTTTTTAGTACAAACTTTGTTATAGATTTTTTATTTTATGACTTCTACATTATCAAGTCAGTAAAAAAACATTTTAGATTTCCAACCATTAGTTTTCCAGCACAAAATTAAATGTTACAGAAAAATATAGTATTAAAGTATAAGCAGCATATAACGAAAGAGACACTTTTCAGACAAAAACCACAATGAAGGCTGCTGGGATTTGCTGCAAAAATAAGAAGCAAGTACGAAAGTCAAAGTCTCCAGAAGAACTGTGGCTGGTTCTGCAAGATGCTCCATAAAACTTACCAGCTAATTTCCTTATAAAACTGCACAAACTGTACTGGAGACTACTATTTTTATTTTAATGTTTATATTTTTGTTACACCAAATACTGATTTTGTTTCATTTACTAGTGTTTACTGCTCTTTATTTTGAAGACATCTTTGCTCTAATGCATTTCTTTGCATGTGCCTAAAACTTTTGCACAGTACTAATATATATATATATATATATATATATATATATATATATATATATACATATATATATATATATATACATATATATATGTATATATATGTATATATATATATATATATATATATGAGAGAGAGAGAGAGAGAGAGAGAGAGAGAGAGAGAGAGAGAGAGAGAGAGAGAGAGAGAGAGAGAGAGAGAACATAGGTTTTGTACTACTTTGTAAAGTAAGGCATTACAAAATAATCATGAACATCAGCAACATTTAAGCAAGGCTTTCTCAGAAATATGAGGATCATTCGAAAAATAAATACTGACCAGGTACTATGGTTCAAAAATGTGCGTGAGTTAATATAGCGTACAAGACCACATGTTAAATACATGTTCAGTTATATTTCATGATGAATCTTGAATAATTTTGAGCTGCTACATAATTAGAGCGGAACAGTTAAAAACAATCATTATTATTACTATATGCCACTGTTTTGCACATGTTTATAATCACCTTTCCTTAAAAAAACACTGATAGTCTTAGACAGAAATCCTTTTAGATGTCCACTAATGAAACATATAAGAGCTCCAAATTATCAAATGGAGGTTATATACATTAGCTTGAGCTGCAACCCCCCCCCCCCAAAAAAAAAAAACAAACAAACAAACAAAAAAAAAAAAACAAGAACATACATTTAACTTTAAACTGCATTAAGAATGCAAAAAAGAAAAGCTACAGTTTCTACCCAGGCACTGATCTGCACCACCTACACACACTGAACATACCTATATCAGAATATATAATTTAACTTTTAACTATTGCTGCTAGGATAATGTGTTGATGATGCTAGTGGGAAGGATAAGACAGAAAACTATGAAGAGTTGGTTGGTACTGGTTAAAGTGGGATGTGGATGAAGAGATGCTTAATGAAATGAAAGCACCACTTGCAAAAGTAATATGATATTCTCTTGTATTTGGTCTATGCAAACAAAAGGGTCCATTTTAATGTTCTTTAAATAAAGTGCTTCACATAGTGTAGAGGAGAGATATGCAACATATAGCATCACAGCTGTTTAAGTAGATTAGGGAATTTGAAAGATCGACTGAAACAAAAAAGAAGCAAGAAAAGGGTACTTTACAAATTATTCAAATTGTATAACACATTCATGATTTGAATTTCCATGCATTTTTGCTGATGAAATTTTTCAAATCATTTTTTTTAAACCCCAAACCCTAAATGAAAATGTTTTAGTTACTCCTAAATAACTGCATTTTGCTTTTCGACATCAACAACTTATGTCGCAAATCTGAGCCCATATAATATAATACCGTTCATATATATGTAAAACAAGAAGAATGCACCAGTAATACCAATATTAATCTATACCATCTTAAAAAATTACTCTCAGTATAATATGTCTAAATGTGAGCATAATATTGAACACCAAAACAAAAGCAGGAAAAGTTATACATTATTAATTGATATTAAGAGCTTATAAGGTAGTAACAACTCTTACATAAAAAATAAATGCACATTTTATAGAGCTCATATGTATATGTCTGAAGCTGAAACAGTTGACTCTGATTTATGGATATTGTATTCTGCATTCTGAAATTGAATATATATATGTGAATGGAAAGGCAACCATTATGAGAAAGGCATGTATGTAGTAGGCACAGAATAAATGGAGAGACCCAGACTGGGTCTTAAGTATTTCACAGTCTATGTGGACTGGTCTAAAGCTTTGAGCAGATCGTTGCCCTGCAGCATGTGAAGATTTCCCTGCAGCGGCACGTTCACGTCACAATCATACTGCGTCAGCTCCGCTAGGCAGTACGGGCCAAAGGAAGGGCCTAGCAATCGATTTGCAATCCCTAAGAGACACAACAAGTATTAAAGGTGATGTTAAGACTCAGCGGTTAAGGCTATGAGTTAGTGAGTGGCAGGTTGCTAGTTAAAATCCCCAAACTGTCAGGAAGCCACTCTTAAAAGCCCTTAACTGCTTGGACTGTATCCTCGCTCAACTTTTGAATAAATGTATAATAAATGTATAAAACGAAAGAAATACATGCACGAATGCAGCTTACAGCACTGACCTGTGAGTTTTATGGAAGGTGGCATGCCATACTGCCTGTACGCTGAAGAGTAGAAGTGATCAGCGAATGGCTGTTTGAGCTCTCCACACATCTGGGGATCTGGAGCAGGCCGGCAATGAATAGGTTGCAAATACTTGCCTACTCCCCCAGCTGAGAAGGGGTCTGGAAAAAAAAATCAAGCACATCAAATGTTATGGAATGAGAAACAGACAAAACAAAAATATGCATATTTACAAACAGTTTCTATGTACCTCTGGGATCAGGGGGTTTCCTAGTAGAAAAGGCACACCCATCTGCTGTCTTAATTTGCTTCCGCATGTTGTCTACTGACTCACTGCGACTTATTCTATCCTGCTTAATATACTTCAAACACGTACAGAAATGTATTAATTTGGACAATTGTGTTAATATTTAGCATTTTCAAATCTGCATGGGAAATTTCCTTAAAGCTTACCTGAGGAATATCTGGAAATGAGCAGGAAGAACCAAATTCATCCTGTCTCTTGCGTTTGAAATTGTTAGCCAGAGTAATCTGATCAAGGCACCTGCCTGCTCCAGACGATTGTGGGATACTTGGAGGAGCCTGGTAAGGAGGAACGAGTGGTATCTCAGGGTAGGGGCTGGGGCAGTTCTTGTTTTCAGAAGTGAGGGGGGCCAAAGGCTGGAAGAGGCTTGTCACACTGCTGAACTTATACTGAGGCTGGGCACAAAGGTTTGAGCTGGACTTAGGTAAGGGCTCATCCTGATCAATGGGGTTGAGCTGAAAGTCCTCACCGTCCATTGGGATGTAGGGAGCCAAGGTCTCCAGGTCCAGATCGCTGAAGTCCCACTGCTGAAAATTACAACCAGCAGAATCTTTCTTTCTTTTTTCATTCTCCTTTAAATTATAATTTAAAATGAAAAGGTGACAAGACTTGAGTTATAATAGATCTCTAGAACTGACACAAACCCAGTCATCTCAACTACTAGTAGACATTTTGAAATGACCTGGACGACTGTAAACCATCACCATCATAATGCACAGAACAAAGTGGCCAACATTGCTAATAAGAAAATCAGGAAGAGAGAAAAACTGAATTTTTCCACAAAACTAGTATGTCAGTGGACAAGACAGCTATTTTCTTTTTCAAGATCTGTGCCAAGCAACAGTAAGAAAGCAAGTAAGAGGCAAAAATACAGAGTGGCTACTACATAATTTTAAGCAGCTACATTTATATTTACCTTCTAAAGAGACCACAATGGTTGCACACATGGTTTCTATTAGCTCACAAAGCTTGTTAATTCACATGTCAAAGTTCACCTAGATAGTTCAGCATGAAGCTGAACACTACAAAAAAAAAAAAAAAATCTTAGCAAGAGAAAATATATTCAAATTTATCCAGTATTTCCTATTATGAGATTACAATAAACCAAATATAAGATTATTAAACCTATTTTGAGACACTTTTTACTAATTTCAAACTTTTTCAAATTCTTATTCTATTGGCAGATAATTTAGCTTCTCTCTAGAAATAAATGCTTAAAATGAGCAAAATTATCTGAAAAATTATTTACTATTTACTGTAAAAGAAGACTGACAAGTTAGTAAGACTAAATAGTAAAAATGTCTACAAATAATCTTAAATGTGGCTAATCGTAATCTTTTAATAGGAAATACTTGATAAATTTGACTATATTCTAGATATGTACAACTGCTAAGCTGTCTTTTTTGCAGTGATGTAACTACTACTAGGAACAAATTTCTTTTCCACTTCTTTCTTGTCCTTTCCCCTTCAGTGAATTGACTTTTTTTGCGAGGCATTTTTTTTTTCTTGTTTATTCTGACTGTTGCTTTAGCTGAAAAAGCAGAGAAGCGTAGTTTTCCAGTGTCCAGGAGTCAGAAATGATAAATGCTACGGTTAAAGAGTAGATGTTGGCACCTCAGACAGACTACAGTTTTGTGCCAAAATGTGTAATGAACTTACTTCATTATCAGTGTCCTGAGCAAAAAGCCGTTCTGTCAGCTCAACCTTCGGCTCAGTCTCCTCACTGCCATAGTAACCTCGTCCTGCAACATCAGGCTGCACACCACAAGCAGACAACATGATTATAAATTATACATAAAGGTTTCATGGAGGTAAGCAACCAGCTTTTAAAAAAAACAATACAATAATCAGCATAATTCTTTAGATGGATATGAGGGACACAGAGGGAACATACAGTGGAACTGCTGCTGTTGCTCAGGCTTGTAGTTGAGCTGGATGAAGCTTTGGTCAGACCACTGTCAGAACTTTGCTGTGGAGACTCCATTTCCCACAACTTATTGACTGACGCCTGACTGGGAGATTTGTAGAAGGTAGCAGGAGCTTCAAACTCTGGATTTCCTGTAAAGGCAATGTATGTATTGTATGATTTATACATACATCTATAGATACAAATATAGCATTGTAAACAGTGTTGAAAGAACAGTCCAGCATTTTGCATACTAATGTCTGTAGCGTATGTGTGGATACTATGGACAAGAATTTTGACGTCTCTCTGTTATGAAAAAAGAATGAAAAACTCAAAATTCACTTATAATGGAAGTCCAAGGGCAGCTGTTGGGGTGCCAATAAACATAAATAAACATTAAAGATTAATTAATAGTAACATATTTGTAGAAAACTTGATAAGATATATGTGAATTAATCTGTGTGATTTGACTTCTTTTCAGAAGTGGCCAGAGTAACTCCTAAGAAACCTCACTGTTAGAGTGTGTAGTTTTGAATTTGCATTATATAGTCTTAAATTTGAAACATTTCCTTCGACATTCTTAAAAAGTGAGTTTCGAGTAAACACATTTCCTGTGTTCTAAGCAGAGGGAAACTTGTCAAAATTCTTGTCTGTGGTAATCACACATAAGCTACAGATGTGGTACACAGAATCTATATTGAAAAACGCTGAAGTATTCCTTTAAGACCAATATCATATGCTTTGCATTTGGTCCAGTATAAGCTATCACAACATTAGTTGAGGATGTTAGGGTTCCTGACCAACATAAACATGTTTATGAATGAAAGATGAGAGAGTAAGAATGGCAAGGGAAAATGAGACCACACATGCTCCCAAGGTTTCATCTAAAATAGACAAAAGAGAAATTAGTTTTCCATTGCATGCAGAAAATTATGATAATAAATGAAATTGCATACCCATTAAAACTCAGAACCATCAGTGGATGACACACACCACCAGCACCCCAAAATTATGAAACTCAATTGTTTACACCAGGGAAACATTAATTAAATTCTTTTTATTAAAAAAAAAACCCAATCATTTTCATGTTTATAATCCATTTTTAATGTGCCCATGCTATGCTGAATAAGGCGTAATTTTCTTCAGAGCAGTGATATCAAATTTTTATATTTTTATATAATGCGTACCCTGCTACAAAGCCAAGCTACAAGCATGCAACTTTACAAAGGCTGTCATTGCAAAGCTCATGACTACAGGCACTGCATATGTGCGTGTTGTGGTTCTGAGGTAGAAAATGATAAACACTGAGATTAATTAAATGAGTTCATGCATGCAGGACAGGAGTGGGCATGCTGTCAAAGGATAGGGTGGAGTACAGGCAGAAGTTGTTGTGGGGATAAAGGTAGCGGTGGGTGGAATTCTGACCAAAGTCCAGGGCAATGATAGCTTCTCCTGGTGTTGGCACGCGCTGGGGTATCTCTTCAGGTTCCTCCTTGAGTTTGGTAAAGAGCATGGTAGATGTTTCTGTGCTCTGACGGAAGAGTTCACTGGTGGCCAGCATGTTTCGGGGTTTGAAAAACGACTCCATCTGGTCCATGGAGAGCACAATGGACTTCTCTTCAACGTCACTGAAACAGAACAGTAATAACATTTGAGACCATGCTGGAAGCTGCAACGCTATACAGATGGTGCAAATTGAATGTAATTGTAAATCATTATATGTAGCAGCATAGGTTATGGTTACTATGCCAGCATATGATCTTACCCTATAAAGCATACAAGGTCTTACCTTAAGACATAGTTGATGCACACGATGCACTGTGGCTGAGAGTTGCGGCTGTTATAGATGACTGTGCCGTGTGTCTCCACCCATACGTAACCACCATGCTTAGCCAACATCCGATAGTGACCACTCACCACCTGGCCCTTGGCACATACTGCACACAAACAAAATCCATAATGTTTTATGTGAACTTCTTGAAACGGTATTCATTATAGTCTGTCACAATTTACAGTATCTCACAAAAGTGAGTACACCCCTCACATTTTTGTAAATATTTTATTATATCTTTTCATGGGATAACACTGACAAAATGACACTTTGCTACAATGTAAAGTAGTGAGTGTACAGCTTGTATAACAGTGTAAATTTGTTGTCCCCTCAAAATAACTCAACACACAGCCATTAATGTCTAAACTGCTGGCAACAAAAGTGAGTACAACCCTAAGTGAAAATGTCCAAATTGGGCCCAAAGTGTCAATATTTTGTGTGGCCACCATTATTTTCCAGTACTGCCTTAACCCTGTTGGGCATGGAGCTCACCAGAGCTTCACAGGTTGCCACTGGCGTCCTCTTCCAGTCCCCCATGATGACATCACAGAGCTGGTGGATGTTAGAGACCTTGTGCTCCTCCACCTTCCGTTTGAGGATGCCCCACAGATGCTCAATAGGGTTTAGGTCTGGAGACATACTTGGCCAGTCCATCACCTTTACCCTCAGCTTCTTTAGCAAGGCAGTGGTCGTCTTGGAGGTGTGTTTGGGGTTGTTATCATGTTGGAATATGGCCCTGCGGCCCAGTTTCCAAAGGGAGGGGATCATGCTCTGCTTCAGTATGTCACAGTACATGTTGGCATTAGCTCCCCAGTGCCAGCAGCACTCATGCAGCCCCAGAACATGACACTCCCACCACCATGCTTGACTGTAGGCAAGACACACTTGTCTTTGTACTCCTCACCTGGTTGCCGCCACACACGCTTGACACCATCGGAACCAAATAAGTTTATCTTGGTCTCATCAGACCACAGGACATGGTTCCAGTAATCCATGTCCTTAGTCTGCTTGTCTTCAGCAAACTGTTTGTGGGCTTTCTTGTGCATCATCTTTAGAAGAGGCTTCCTTCTGGGACGACAGCCATGCAGACCAATTTGATGCAGTGTGCGGCGTATGGTCTGAGCACTGACAGGCTGACCCCCCACCCCTTCAACCTCTGCAGCAATGCTGGCAGCACTCATACGTCTATTCTGCAAAGCCAACCTCTGGATATGATGCTGAGCACATGCACTCAACTTCTTTGGTCAACCATGGCGAGGCCTGTTCTGAGTGGAACCTGTCCTGTTAAACCACTGTATGGCCTTGGCCACCATGCTGCAGCTCAGTTTCAGGGTGTTGGCAATCTTCTTATAGCCTAGGCCATCTTTATGTAGAGCAACAATTCTTTTTTTCAGATCCTCAGAGAGTTCTTTGCCATGAGGTGCCATGTTGAACTTCCAGTGACCAGTATGAGAGAGTGTGAGAGCGATAACACCAAACTTAACACACCTGCTCCCCATTCACACCTGAGACCTTGTAACACTAACGAGTCACATGACACCGGGGAGGGAAAATGGCTAATTGGGCCCAATTTGGACATTTTCACTTAGGGGTGTACTCACTTTTGTTGACAGCGGTTTAGACCTTAATGGCTGTGTGTTGAGTTATTTTGAGGGGACAGCAAATTTACACTGTTATACAAGCTGTACACTCACTACTTTACATTGTAGCAAAGTGTCATTTCGTCAGTGTTGTCCCATGAAAAGATATAATAAAATATTTACAAAAATGTGAGGGGTGTACTCACTTTTGTGAGATACTGTAGTTTATGCACAATGAATAGTGGATTGCATATATCACCTTATCATGATAATCCAATCACTGCCCAGTCCTTTATAATGAATTGAAATTGGTCTCAAAAGTCCACAGAGATGATGACAACATCCAAATTGGTTACTTGTCTAGAGGTCATTTATTGGGCTGCACACTGATCTCTTTTACACATTTAAAGGAGCAGTTTGTAATTAAAAAAAAAAAAAAAGAAGAACGAAGGGTATGCAAACTTTTGAACTGGTTCATTTGTGTATATTCAGTTATTATTCTGTCTTGTGGACTATACCGTGCCCTCCACTAATATTGGCACCCTTGGTAAATATGAGCAAAGAAGGCTGTGAAAAATGGTCTTTTATTGTTTAACCTTTTGATCTTTTGTTCAAAAAATTTACAAAAAGACTCTGCTCTCATGGATATCAAACAATTGCAAACACAAATTTTTTTTAGTACACCTGGGTGACTAGGAACAGGAAATTGTTCAATCATGACTTCCTGTTTCACATGGGTATAAATATGAGGTAACACATAGGACAAATTCCCTTAGTCATTCATAAAAATGGGTAAGACCATGGAATATAGCTGTGATGTGCAGCAAAAGGTTGTTGAGCTTCACAAAATTTGAAGTGGTCATAAGACAATAGCACAAGCATTGAAAATGCCCATTTCCACCATCTGGGTGGAAAACTTCAATAATTAAGAAGTTCCAGTCAACTGGAAATGTTATGAATCAGCTTGGAACTGTGAAGAGGATGGTTCGAGTGGCCAAAAAATCTCCAAGGATCACAGTTGGAGAATTGCAGAACTTAGTTGTGTCTTGGGATCAGAAAGTCTCCAAAACTACAATCCAAAGTCACCTACATCACCACAAGTTGTTTGGAAGGGTTTCAAGAGCCTCTACTCTCATCCAAAAACAAACTCAAGCGTCTTCAGTTTGCCAGACGCTACTGGAACTTCAAATGGGATCGGGTTCTATGGTGGTCTATAGAGGTGGTTTTGGTGCACACAGAGAGGTAGCCATATGGAAAAGCCTAATACAGTGGAGGGCACTGTATGTAAACATCTGCTATGTGAAATAGCTTATTCAGGGCAGTACTAAATAAAAATCAAAATGCAATTTTAATGATCCCTTTTTTAAAAAAAAAAAAAAGTATATATTAACATTTTGCAGATTCTCCAAGGGGTATGTACATTTATGAGCACAACTGTATGTATATATGGACAAATTATAAACCTAATAATAATAAAATTTTAAAAATTCTCCTTGTAAGGAGTGTATTTGTAAATGTCGTGCAACTCAACAATTAAAGAAGAATGTGTTTAATGCTATTTCTATTACTATCTGAAGAACATATAGCATTCTATAATATATATATATATATATATATATATATATATATATATAGGACTTTAGGACTACTAAGTCCTGAAATAAAACTTGGTGATTTGCTTAAGTCTTGCACACAACTAAGAATTAAAAGCATATTTAGCAGAACAAAACAGAAATAAACAGCAATTATTTTATAAAATATTCAACTGATGAATGCAATTGATGAAAAAGTAAAGTTACATGTTTTGGTCCTTTTTATCAAGTATAGACGAAGAATCACTAATATATTATAATTAATTATTACTGTTACTGTAGTAACTACTATTTATTATTGCTATTTTATGAGAGAAGCCAGAGGACTCGATGCCTTCAGAGAAAAATAGCTAATCTATGCATAGAGGGAAATTACATCCTCACATTGCCATCTTCATTTAGACATAAGTGAAGAAACTTCATTATAAGTTGAATTATAGCTTCTGGGTTATCAATCAACCAAGCCATAGCATTTACCTGTTCATATTTCTTTTAGTTGTCTGAAAGCATATTTAGCTGTTTTTAATGTTATTTTATTCATACTGCTAATTAAATTGTATTTGTATAGTGCTTTTAACAAGAAACATTGTGAAAAAGCAACTTTACAGAAATCCAGATGTAGATCTAAAGCTAACTGGAGTCCTGGTATTTAATCAATTCCTGTGTACACAGTTCTACTAATGTACCACATTGTGAGTGAAATTTTTACACAGTTTAGTTTCCCTACCAGCACACATGAGCTGTAATACCAGTCTGTTTTGGGTGGAGAAAGTGTCATTTGTCAATAATATAACCAGTTTGGCTGGCCTGCCTTGCCAAACACAAAACTGAGCAGTTACAAGATGTGTAAGTACTTCAGATATGTCTACACAGCACAGACTTCAGAAAGTGTGTCCTTGAGTTTATATATGAAAACGAGAGCAGCTCTGAGAGGATGTGTAATTGTTGGGTGTTTGATTATATACAGGAGTCTTCAAATAGGAAGAAGAAAGTCACTGGCAGTCATATAGCACGTGTATTTTAACTGAGTTTATTAGCTATGCAGAATTTGTAAATCATAAAGATAATTGTTCATAATCTTCATTGCTGATGCTAGCCTAGCTGAATTGACTTCTTTTTTGGGGAAAGCTCAGAGAAACAATGTCAGTTCACTTGACAAAATGTCATTAATCAATAAGATAATCAGTTGGGCTGACCTGCCTACCAGACTGGAGACTGAGCAGTTACTAAAGCAGTCTGATAATATGAGTTATAGGACACTTCAATTAGTAGGTATTAATAAATCCCCCAGAGCCCAGGAGGACCATCTAGCCCACAAGAATATACAGTTGCAATCAAAATTATTCAACCCCCATTGCAAATCAGGTTTATTTTCAAAATTTACAGACTTTCAGCCGTTTGCAATGAACAGATCAAACAAAAGCAATTGAAATAGTTCATGTTTCAAGTGGTTTCCCCAAATCCAACTGAAAATGCAACTTATAATGACTTCTCCAGTTGCAAAATTATTCAACCCCCTGAATAGAATCCCTCACAACAGCACAAATATGCAAAACAGGTGTTGTCTCAAGCACACTTGATGCAACTAATCAACGGCTTCATTAGTTGCACCAGGTGTGCTTGAGCTGGAACACATGAAATACCTGAACTGGCTAGGGGCAGAAAATACATGAAATACCTGGACGGGGCAGAAAAAAGGAAGCTATCAATGGCTGCAACCAGATTTCTAAGAAGGCAGGTTGTGAAAAACGCTCGAGCGACTCTAAAAGACCTGCAGCAAGACTTGGTGGCAACAGGCACTGAGGTTTCAGTGAGCACAGTATGGCGTGTACTAAACGCAGAAGATTTCCTTGCCAGAACTCCAAAATGTACAACCACTACTGGGCTCAAAATCATATAAATAAGCCACAGAAGTTTTGAGATTCTGTTCTGTGGAACGATGAAACAAAACTGGAACTTTTCGGCACGATGGATCAGCGGTATGTCTGGAGAAAGAAGAATGAAGAAAGAACTCTGTCCACAGTCAAGCATGGTGATGGCTCGGTGATGCTCTGGGGCTGCTTTGCATCTTCTGGCACTGGAAACATGCCAAATATGCAAAACATGGAAGGCAAGATGGATTCATTAAAGTATCAGGAAATCCTAGGAGAAAACGTCATGCCGTCTGTGAGGAAGCTGAAGCTTGGGCATCATTGGACCTTCCAACAGGACAATGATCCCAAGCATACCTCAAATTCCACCAAGGCTTGGCTGCAGAAGAAGTCCAGGAAGATTCTATAGGGCCATCACAGTCACCTGACTTGAACCCCATAGAAAATCTCTGGTGGGATTTGAAGAAGGCGGTTGCAGCACGCAAACCCAAGAATATTACTGAAATGGAGGCCATTGCTCATGAGGAATGGGCTAAGATTCCTCAGGAAAGCTGCCAGAAGCTGGTGTCTGGCTATGCATCTCGTTTGCAGCAGGTCATAACAGCAAAAGGGTGCTCTACTAAGTACTAAAGATGCTTGCCTTGAAGAGGTTGAATAATTTTGAAACTGGAGAAGTCATTATAAGTTGCATTTTCAGTTGAATTTGGGGAAACCACTTGAAGCATTCTTTGTGTTGAGCTATTTCAATTGCTTTTCTCTGATCTGTTCACTGCAAACAGCTGAAAGTCTGTAAATTTTGACTATAAGCCTGATTTGCAATGGGGGTTGAATAATTTTGATTGCAACTGTAATTAACAAAGATCTCTCTGATAAATTTACTCTGATTTTCTCCCTCATAATGGGTTAATTTATTAGCATTGACATTGCATAGACATTGCATTAGACCTGAGAGAGACAACAACTGACTCTTTAGTTCTCTTGTACACAGGAACAGCCCGTGACCACACATTTTGGTGGGACAGAATGACATTAAATAACAACAAGCCTCAAACAAAATTAAGTTGAGAGACTACCACACTTGACATGTTATAGGCTACTATTTAGTAAATGTTCACAGTAACCACGTAATAAGCAGTTAAGAGTTGACAAGACTTGAATGAACTAGAACAAACTTCAAGTGTAAACAAACATCTCATCAAGCTTTCAGATGTGCATATTTTTTGATCATGACTTCACTGAAATTAAATGATTATGTGATTATGATGGTATCTGGTTGCTTTTAATTACACTCCAAAAGCTCATTAACAACTGAGCCAGTTATGTAGCTAGCTAAATACCAGGGTAGGTTAAACCTGCTAATCCTTTCTAATCAGGGAAAAGACTGAAAACTATGAAATAAAGAGATAGCAGTGTTCATTTTTATAACTTGCATTCAAATGGATTTTTACTATAATTGAACTACAGTGTAAACAATGTAAATACCTCAGAATTTCAATAAGATCTGCACATCACAGACTGCAGAAAGACTGCAAGAAACCTTTGAGATGATGTGTAGTGGGCATTGTATACAGAAGTAGGAACAGAAGGTTATTTGCTAATTAGCTAACATGAGCTAACAGGATTTCTGACAGAATTTGTAAATCATAATTATAATTGTTCATAATCTTCACTACTAATACTTGCCAACTAGCAAACTTGACCTAATGTGACAGATTTTCTGAGAGGATTTTTTATGTCATATTCATACATGTTCATGATCATTACTGCTAATGATAATAGCTAAAGACTCAATTTAACAGGGTTTCTGACAGAATATTTAGGCCATAATAATAAATGTTCTTAAGCTCCTTGTTTATAAACCTCACTGCTAACATTAACTTTAAAGGATTTCTGAATGGATTTTAGGTCATAGTCATAAATGCTCACAATCGTCATTGATAATGCTAGCTAACTAGCTACAAGCTAACTAACCTGACATGATTTCTGACAGATTGTTAAGGTAAAAGTAGTAGTAGGCATTTTCAAGCACATTAGTGAAGATTTTATATATAAGATTTATGCAATGTATATGTATATATATACCATCTTCACTAATGGGCTTTTCCTGAATGTACTCCACGACACGCTTATCTTTACCACTTATCTGTACCACTAAATAAACATAAAGGTGAGGTCAAACTCACGTTTATTATTAACACGTAATGACCTTATAATTAAATAAACCAAAAAAGAGAAGCCCTCTTTCTTTCAGGCCAAATTGCCTGAGTTGCAGCCCTGAATGAAAATAATCAAATAGTCAGTGTGTACAGGTGAGCAGTCACTTGACGCTGCACGAGGCTTGCAAAAGATCTCCAAGAATCTGCAATTTATAAAAATGTCACAGCATACAGAAAGTGCCATAGGTTGCTTTAATAGATAGTGTGGAAAGGTCTAAGCTGAATACATGTGTGGGTCAGGCTGCACATACGAAACTCCACTGTGGATAAAACATACAGAGGACAATCCTTCTGACTATCACACTACCCACAAATCACTTCATCCAATGCTGTACTGAAAAGAACAGAGCCAAGGTTTTTAACTGTGCATTTTTTTTTATTATCCCGGACTACTCTGAAGGGTAAAGCCATAAAACCCATCATGTAAACATTTAATGCTACTGGGCCAGAGTGGAACATTTGCACCGTGGCATCTGCTAAGCAAATAAACAGTGCAATGCAATAACCATTGAGCTTATAAATAACTCAACAATTCTTAGGCGCAAGCTGGACATCTGCTTCCCTCAGTCAGCGGGTGCATGGGAAGTGCCTCATGTCCAGGGAAGCCTGATTTCAAGACAGCAGCCTAACCCATTCTAAGAGATAAGAAACATGGATCTCTGCCAAATAAAGGGTCATTTTGGTCAAGAAATTGGTGCATTCTTGGAAAGGGAACTGCTTATGTTTTCCACTGAATTTTAGGGCACATGATACATGTTGAAGTGTAAATAAATATAACAGTAGATGCCTCCCTGAGTTTATGAAAATGTTTAAGGGTTAAATACTGGTTGTGTATATACTATGTACTTCAGATGCATACAGTAGCTAATGGGTGAAGTATGTACTCACAGCTCTGGTGGCTCTTAGTCATATTGTCCATGTCTAGTGCATGGTAGAAGTCATAGACAGAGCGCCCCACCAAGTCCTCTGGTGTGTAGCCCATCAGATTTCTCACACTGCAAAACAGTGTTAAATAATTGATTCAGTCTGTTTAAACTTCAAACTTGTTATAAGCAATAAAAAAAAAAAAACAATGCTTTTCTAACCATATCCTATCTTGTATACAGATGTATTATGGTGTAAGTATTGTCAACACTGTTAGAGCTTTCTTTGGTACAATATGCATAAATATTCCACAAATTCCACAAAAAAAAAAAAAGAAAAAAGAAAAAAAAAAAAAAAAAAAAGGGCAAGCATTCACAAATCTAGCCTCAGATCCTGAACAGGCTGGCAAAAGACAGGACAAGCAATCAGTTCACTAAATGAGACAAGAAAAGCCAAAGTAAATGCCTTTCCCATTTTAGTGCCAACTGTTGACAATCTGGGCTTTTTGTTTTCTGAGAAAATAAATCCTTCTCTCCCTCATTCTCTCTGGAGATTTTTTTTCCCTTTTGTCTGTTATTTTTGAGATTTTTTCCTTGCTTGTTGAAATAATACACTGACTTATACACTTGTATGTTGGTCAAGGGCATATTGTTGCTTTTGAGACACTCCCCTTGCTTTGACTAATTTCAGTACTGTGCAAAGAACAGTTTAAGCTTTTAAAGCCACAAGAGCCCACCTTAGTACATTAGCATGATTAAGGGCAGCTATGAAATGAAATGTTAATCAACACACAACTTATCTTATTAATCAATATCCTTATGTTTTCTCCTCTTACCCTTGTGATTGCTTTGACCTCTTAGTGATGGTCATCTCTGTTCTAAAATTTCCTACTGCTGAACTAACACAAAATACAGGATTTACACATATCTGCCTCTTTTCCTCCTTAAAACCAGTGGCAACAGGAAGCCAACAAGTCACAGCAAATCAGTTTGTATATACACTGCAAAATTAAATAGCTCCAGTTCTCTCTAAGAAATCAATCTTTTTGTGATTGCTGTGTCAGATATTTATGCACCAGCATGGTGTGAGACATATATAGTACATCAAGCTTTTAGGCTTTTTCTTCACTGTACATTTTGCATATGTTTAGAGTCTTGATAGATTAATGGCAGACTGACTTTTATCCTTCTATCGGTCAAGTTAGCTATCCATGCTGGTTATGTAAGAATGCAGTGGCTACTCCCACACACCAGTCAGAGGTTGGCCAACTCTAAACAAAGGCAATCCTAACTACTTTCCCTTCTTACACAGGATAATAATGATACAGGCGACTCTATATCTCAGTGAAGATAAGAGATTTAATCCTAACTTTAATCACATAAATATACCAAAACTCACAAGGAAGTAGTATAAATATACAACATAAACCTAAGTGATATACATACTGTATGTGGAAAGACTGGATTGATGGTGCTTTCCAAGGTTCTTTACTGTAGGAATAGTATAAAATGCTTATTTACTATAAACATACTTTAAAACTATTCAGAACTTGCTTAATCTGGCATCTCAGCATTTTTGGATATCTCAGCAGAAGACCACATTGAGTTCCACTTCTGTCAGCCAAGTGTTGTGTTTTGAGATGTTTTTCTGCTCACCACGTTTGTAAAGAGTAGTTGACTGAGATCCTGTCAGCTCAAACCAGCCTAGCTATTATCCTCTAACCTCTCTAATCAACAAGATCTGAAGAACTGCTGCTCACTTGATGTTTTTTCTTGTTTGTTTTTTCCTCACCATACTGTGTAACCTCTAGAGACTGTTCTGCGTGAAAAGCCCAATTCTGAAATACTCAATACTCAGCATTTTCTGAAATACTCAGCAGCCAGAATAGTCAGAGTGCTACATGCCTTTCATCACAGTAGGTGAACATCAAGTCCATGCTGTGTCGACTCATGAAGGTTTTGCCATCAGTTGGTGTTTCCATACTGGATGGATGAGGGATGGGCTCACACAACATTACCAGGCACGTTAGGGGGGGATCAGCAAACCCACACAAAACATGAGGGGGCCGGCTGGGGTACACCTTTAAATGCCCCGTGCAGTGCAGCACCTGAGGGAAGACACATGCTACATCAGACATAACACTAAAAAAAGACTGAGGTTCACTGATGGGTAATAATCATCAACTAATATAGACCCGTCCAAAGAATTGTGTTTATGTATGTGTTTTTATGTATTGCAATCCACATGCACCTACCTTCCAGCTGGCTGATTTAAGGTTGACTGTGCGTCCTCTGTTGGTGACCGTGCACTTCATCCGCATGAAGAAATCTCTCTCTGTGCTCAGCTCCTTATGTCTCCTGCCATGCACTGGCCCTAAAAGCCACATTCAAGCCATTTATTATCAATATTATTTCAGAATCAGAATCCCATTATTCACCAAATTTATTAACACATATTAGGAATTCGTCCCAGTGTTTAGTCAAAAACACACCACATTCAACATAATTATAGTACATACAAAAATATAGCATATATATGGCTTCCAACATAGTTAAAAATGATTAGAAATATTTACATTCTGCATTTTATATGTAATTTCATTAAATGCAAATGGATGACAAACGAAAGGAAAAACAAATGGCTCTTTTGCTGGCACTGTTTGTGTCGCTGCAAATCAATAAAAGGTTCTTCTGACTGATCTTTATCCTATGACAAAACATTTCTATCCTGATAGAAGCGGCCTATTCCAGGCTAATCCAGCCCCCATACACAGGGCAAAAGGGTTCACTGCATGGATTGTGATGTAACTTGTAAAACACCATACAATTATATGGCCTTCACAGTCACCAGAACCCAATTTAAACATGTATAAAAAATATGAAGAACTATGAAATACACTATATACTAAAATATTAAACAGTGCCTGGTGCAAGGGTCAGAAATGACAGTGATAGTAGCAGTACAAAGCAAAGGAATTTTTAAATTTTATTTTAAACCTCTTAAAATGTGTAACAGGAACTTTCATGGACCACACTGAACCAGTTTTCTTTGCATTTATTGTGCATCATGATGCATACACACACACACACACACACACACACACACACACACACACACACACACACACACACAGAATTTATGTATCTATCAGCTTCTTCTTCTATCAGATTGTTAATTTACAGTATTGTTAGGGTGCAAGTACGTTCTCCTAACTATGAGAATGTAAATAAAGTAAGGATGGATCTAGGGTCTCCTGGTAAGAGTGAGAAATTCCTTACAAAGAACCACTTGAGGAATGTAAGAAATGTATCACCAAAATGGTGATAAGACATAAACCATAAGGGCATCTTCATTGCTACTGTGCAAAGAGATAAGGATGAATCAAGCTTTCTCAGGTTTTAAAAATTGACCTACACATCTCAAAATACAAATGAAACAACAACTCAAGAATTACACACCTGATTTGACGCTGAGGTTCTCTCGGATCTCCTCATGATCACAAGGGTGTGTGAATTCGAAAATGCTGTGTCCTGTTAATTCCACCTGTAAAGTTTCACAACAACAACAAAAAAATGAAGACAGAAAGTACACACCACTGCAGCATCCTGGCTACCTCTGTCACAGTGATACAGACATACTGGAGTGAGAGACGGAAAGAGGAAGAAAAGATTCACCTGTGTGAGACCCATGAATTTACTGATGTTCTCTGAGACGAAGATCATGTCGCCTTCTGATGTCACCACAGCAACAAAGCCTTGCAGAGCCTTCAGATAGAGAGTGTCCATCTGTGTGTCCTCTTTTAGCTGTCTGCTCAAGCATCCTGCCAATAACACACATTAATAAAAACATTCAAATATGAAATTTCTAATCTTATTATAACTCACCAAAAACCTACATTACAAAAAAAAAAAAAAAGATCCTCATATTTTTCCTCTCCTAACTAATTCACCATGAGAACCAAAACCAAAACAAGGAAGGAGCGTCAACACACACAATGTCACTGAACAATCTCAAGAACTTGAGGCAATAATTAAAGCAAGGCTTCATGCTGGGAGGTGGCGATCTGCTTCCCCCTGATAAGACCTTCCTTCCCTCAAAGTCTGAGAGTAGATGTGAGGGTCTGACTGTGGTCTTTCTGACCCAGACGGACATCATCGTTCTCCCTGTTGCATACAGAGTTTTGTTTTTTTCCAACTAGGCGGTCAGACTCTGGTTGCTCTTTCTTCTACCTTTAGCCCTACAGTATTTAAAAACATCTGCACACTATAAATACTGCTCCTTCACGTCCAACTAGGTTGTCTCTGTGCCAGGCTTTGACATTCCTGACATTCTTTTGAAGCTTTCTGTCAATCACTACCACTGCCTGAGAAGCAGTTCTTGTTTAAGCATGTCTGTCCATGCCTGTTTTCTCTCAAATTAGCCTGTTTTAAGCTTTTAAACTTACAGTACATTCCTTGTGTTCTCATAACTGCATAGCTTTTCTATTGGTTTCAGTTCAGTGTAGTAACCGAAGAATTCACAGCAGTTACTGAATAACGTACTTTAAGTACTTTAATTGCAAATGCATTTTATTGCAAACCCAAAATTGCATGCTAAGCAGTGCACGAGTTGCATAAAGTCCGTACTCGAACTGACACCCTAACAACCATGTACCCATGTTTAATATCCTAAGACTAATCCCACATATAATAATACATATAAAATAATAAATAAAATGAATTAAAGTGAAATTCATTTTATATATAAAATAAAGTAATACAATTTAAAATAATATAAAATACCAATTTCAATTTGTATTAATTAACATTAGCTTATGATTTGATTTGGATTGCAAAATTACTTTTAAAATCAAATCACAAAAAAAATTTCACAGGGAAAGAATAAATACAGGTTTTCTACTGAATGTCATTTTCACACACCCCACTTTTATCCACTACAAATATACAAATATGCATTCTGTGGTACTTTATTTAAAATTTAGCACAGTTGAAGCTTTGAAAGCACAACTTACATTTTACCTTAATATCTATGAAACTATTTCCTTTGTGTTGGTCTCGGGGCTTAGCAAGAGCAACAATTTACCATTCTCTTACACCAGTGACTCCTCAGTTCCTGATATAAAAATAAAAGTTATTCATAAAAACCTCAACAGCATAATGTCCCAAATGTCTTTGTTGTGGTACTTTTTTTTTATAAGATGTATGACTTGCTGCCCATTATGCTAAATGTATATTAATGGTGCACGTAACATCAGTTTAATAGGCGTTTAAAGGTGCATGTGTGTGAGTTTGTCAATATGGATTGTACTTACTGAGCAAATTGATAGTTATGCTGGCTATAACTACATAAATGCAGTTACTAACTAGCTTGATGGTAACAGTATTTACCCAGACATTAGCTAGTAATACTGTTATAACATGAATGGTGCCAGTGCATAATAATTCACATTGGTCTATTTTACCTGTGGTTTTCACACATCAAGCAAGATATCTTTTTACGCTTTTCTGTCAGAGCACCACGGACCACTGACAGTGAGGAAAGGAGATCTGCTTGAGTTGCGCAAGTGCAATGCTTGATCGCGTCTAGATGACTTAGAAAAAATCAGGACTGGATTTTTCTAGATTCTATCTACCAGTAGTGTTAATACCTGAACACACATTATTCACCAACTAAACTGCTTCTTAGTACTGCAGGACAATATGTAAATGAAAGGTAGGGCTGTCATGGCAATACTGACAATGGCTACCTTGGATTAATTGAATAATAAGCTAGGGATTTAAGAGGTTAAAGGTACAGTTTGTGTTTTTGCTTAAATGTGTCTTTAGAGGCATAATTATCAGCAAAACTGTGGTTTGCAATATTACTATGCAGTGGATCATGCTAGTTTCTTTATTTCAAGCTTCTGCTTAAAGTTTTCTGGTCCAGAAATGATCTCCGTCCACATCCAAAATAGTTAAACGGCAACCCATAAGGCAACATGACAACAAGGCAACATCCCCCCATAAGGGGATGGTGTCTGCTGGGGACGGGACGGACTGATTTACTGGTTTCATTAAAATTTGCATTACAAATTTAAAATTTAAATTAAATTACATTATAGTCAGCAGAGGGGACTAAAAATTACAAACTGCTCCTTTAATACTGCTCTACTACATCTAAGCAAACTTTAAATGCAGGAAGGAAACGAAAAATGAATTTTCCCAGTGAAGACCACAAGAACACAAGCGCAAACAAATTTTCTAGATCATCAGATGGACTAAAACGACAAGACAAACTACAGTACTGGAGGAAAAAAAAACAACTCTGATATTTTGTTTCCTGGATGAGACTGGAAGAGCTCTTATGTATGTCACCTACAAAATAACAGAAAAGCAGTTTTCTCATTTGTTAACACCAAGGTGTGATATCTGATTTTGAGCTAAGGTTTTCATTTAAGAAGAAGAAGAAGAAGAAGAAGAAGAAGAAGAAGAAGAAGAAAAAAAAAAAAAAACATTATTTATGAAGCACAAAACACTATATCTGCTAATCTCACCACAATTTGTCTTTCACCCCCACCCACTTGCACATTTTCACCACCTGCTTCTATCTTTCTCTTTGTATTATACTCCCTGCCATTGCAAACACTTGTATGTCACAAAAACAGTCTAATTACTGCGCACGCACACACACACACACACACACACACACACACACACACACACACACACACACACACACACACACACACAACTTTGTGAGTTAGTAATCAGTGATGAACTTTAGAAACCGCCCATGTTCTTTGTCTATGTTCCTGAGATCATAATCTTATTGTGTCACAGAGTACAGAACGTCTCTTCAGCTGCTCTGCAATGGCTAGTGCGTACGCACACACACTTGTGCACAAACACACACACACACACACACACACACACACACACACACACACACACACACACACACACACACATACCCTTTCAATCTTTGTGAGGTAATGATTGTTGTAACTAATGAATACTTTGCCTACACCTAAGGCTAACCTTAACATAAGTCTCAGTATCCAAAAGAAACCAATTTGGCTCTTTAATTTTCTGTTTTAAATAAAGGGTGCAGTTTACCTGCTCCCCACAAGTTCAAAATGGTCAGATATCCCTATCATTGCGGAGATGTTCCCATCTATCTTTGTGAGGACCTTCCATAGACATAATGAATGTTCAAACTAATTAATGCTATGCCTATGCATCTAAACTGAACTCTAACCTTAACCTTAGCAATCAGACAAATCTAAAATCAGTATTTCTGTCAGAACCTCATGATTGTGGCTGCATTTGACAGCATCCTATCACTGTGATAGGAAACTGCTCCTATTTGCTGCTCACAAAAGCTCAGAGACATAATGATTATCTGAAACATCCTACTAAAAGCACAGATGCATGATTCAGGGCTAAAAAATAAAATGTTCCTGCCTGGCCAATTTAATTTAATTCCAGACTGAATCATCCAAGCTGAACCGCACTGACCTGCAGTTTACTAAAAGCAAAAACATCCAGCAACTGTAAACAGCAGCATTAGAAGCCTGAGAGAACATCACAGTAAGGATGTTTGTGAGTCACAGAACTCATACAGTCATTATGTATAGTTTAGCATCATGTTTACAAACCATCTGTGTTGGATAAGTCATTCTAAAAAAGTAATTAATTACTAATTTCTAGTTACTTTTTAAAAGTGTAATCAGCTTACTTTAGTAATTATTCTGTCTAAAAAATAATCACAAACTAATTACTTATGAATTACTTCATACATTAAATAAGTGCTTTCAAATAAATTGTATAAGATCAGACAAAATTAAATTAAGTTGCTTAATAAACAGTATTCTGTATTCTAAGCCCTCAAATGTCTTCTTTAGCTCAATTTCCATATCGGTATAACACTTATCCAGATACGGTGAAAAGGTTTTTCGTTCAGGAAGCACAGCTTTCTTACCATGCACAGATATCTTGTTCAATATGCACCTAAAATTCTACCATGCACAGCGGTAGCATCTCATCCACTACATGCTCTGCAATCAGTTTATTAAGCTCGTCTTCTGTCGGTTCCTCTAGACTCAAATTAAAAATCAAGCTTCGCCTGCTTAGGTGGGGTTGCAGCAGAAGTTTCATCCGTCACTGTTGGTGAATTCTTTAATAAATTACTGGTGCTACTCAGAGGTTGATACGTTTTTCCCCAAGGACATAACTTACAAAATTGTAAGTTATGCCTGAACGTGTCATACACTTGAAGGAATGAAAATGGAATATTTCCTCTTAGCAAAACAGCTACTTGTTGCTTCTGCCATCCTTTCACAAGAACGCAGGTGCGTCGGCTTCGTCATCAAATTTAAAAGGAGCGCAATCGCTGGACTTTGAATTTAGTTTTATTTGTTTAATATTATTGAAATTCTATATATAACGAAAGTACTGCATTTTATTTAAAAAGAGCTGTAATTAAATTACTGAAAAATAAAGACTAATCCCTTACATTACCTTAATTACAGTAACGCATTACACCCAGAATTCAATTAAAGCAGACAATTTGCCCCTTAAAGTCATGGTCATTGTTTTATTTTAAATACATGATGCTGAAATACAAAAAAAAAAAAAAAATTGGGTCACATTTCATTTCACTGTATTATATGTATATTACTGCCCAAGAACTTAAATTAACTCCAGTGACACAGGATCAAAAGTATCAAAACACTGTAAAACCAAATCTGAAAAAGACTTGTTTAACCTGATCTTTTTTGTAATAGTTCTTGATGTATTTATTTTGGTAAATATACTATGATTTGCAGTAATTCTTGTATATTTATGGTTCATTCATCTATGATTGTACATTGTTACTTTAAAGTGCTTTAACATACAGTAAATACTTAGCTTCAGCTTTCCTTGCAAATGTATTCACCCCACTGAACTTTTCCACATTTTGTAGTGTTACCACTTAGAACTGAAACAGACTTAACTGGGATTATATATCATGAATCTACACAAAATAGTCCATAATACTGACGATCCTGTGAAACCCCTAAATTAGTTCTGGTTCAGAAGTGACATAATTAGTTGAATGGAGTCAACCTGTCCGCACTTAAAGTGGCACATATATATATATATATATATATAATCCCACTAAAATCCAGTTCAGTTCAGGTTGTAACACTACAAAATGTGGAAGTTCAAGGGGTGATTTTTATTATTATTAATAATAATAAAATCATATAAAATAATAATAATAATAATAATAATAATATTAATAATAATTGTTATTATTATTATTATTATCCCAATCATAACGCATACAGCCCCATTATGATATTTTTGCTACTGGTCTGACTAACACCATATGGCACCGGTTTAGTTCTCCCCATAAATCTGATTTCTTCTGCTAAGCACAAAGTCAGGTAGGATTTCATTAAAGCATCATATTATCCTGTGAAATTAAATTCACAAACCGATATTGTTCACCCTTCATTTCCTCCTGAGCAGTGTAATATTGCATCTGTTCTTCTACATCTTATAACCAATGCAACTGGTAAAGGCAATGGCTAAAGAATGAAGGCAACCAGGATGAAATACAGACAGAAAAATTAAATAGAAAACAATTTTCAGTGTAAATAATTATGATAACCAGGAGACACATATATATACACACACATGGCAGAACCTGCATCTGAAAAAAGAAGGGTGCGTATTCAGAAGAACCCTCACCTGCTCTGCTCAACGCTTTGGATAAAAGTATTAACCAAATGAATAAATGTAAATGTGTGTGAGCAGTGCAGGTGTATTTATAAGTGAACAGAGGAAGGTGATGAGTATTACGGAGGGTTTGTGTGTGTGTGTGTGTGTGTGTGTGTGTGTGTGTGTGTGTGTGTGTGTGTGTGTGTGTGTGTGTAACCCAAACCTGATGTGAGAAGTTTGCGTGTACGGAGAAAGCTGATGGCCAGTCTCATGATGGACGCTTTGTCCAGGTGTGAGCGGATGCTATGAGGCAGAGGCAGCTGATGTGCCAGCTCGTAGAACACCTCCGTCTCCTTACTCCGCCTGCATCGCGCTGCGTCTCGCGATTTCTCTTTCCGCCGTTCTGAAGGATGTCTGTGGACACAGGCCAAAGGTCGAAAGTCAGCACAAATCAATCAATTGCCAGAGGATGTCAGGGTGTGTGCCAAACATCTACACTATATTTAAAACAGGATGATTATTCTAGTGGCCTTGATTGTACAGTTGCACAGAGCCAGAATGTCTGGTGATCTGTTTCAGTTCGTACCTGAACAGACCGCTACTACTTCCTGTTTATCCACTGTAAATGAGTGTGCGGACATGCCCTCCAAGGGAAACAATGAAGTCATTATCACAATGTGCAGAGCCAGACAACAATATGAAACTGGACGGTAACGCGTGGGCGAGGCAGGATTACTACAGCATGGCCAAGTATAGCTCACTTATCATGAGGGTCACTAATGACCTTGAACTCACAGACTTCTGCTAATTGGTTGAGCTGAAATTCAAGTTTATTCTTCAATATTCTGAAGTTTATTAAATATAGTGACCATTGACTTATTAGCAATGACATTAGACAAAAATAAATAAATCGACTTTCAAGTCTTAAAGGAATAGTTTGGCCAAAAATAAAAGGTAAGCAATTTTCTTTCTGTAAAAAAGAAACTGTATGCACATAAGACTAAGCATACCTTTCATTTTGGCTGAACACTTCAAAAGAAATTCTGCGTTTAGAAATGTATAATGATCAATAAGATTCTGTACGGAAGGCATTATATTTCCGGAAGTAATGGCATTATGGTCTGAGGCTTTACAGCTTGGGTTATGACAAAGTATGAAAGTGTGTGGCAGAGAGAGGTTGAACTCCACGTGCCCCATGTGTGGCACACCACAGTAACCCATGCCACCCCTACACACAGACCAAATCATATCCCTTTGCTTCCTCTTTCATTGTAGAAGAGAAAGCACTCAGTATACTGAGCTTTATATTACCTTTATTAATATTAATATAAACATAGAGAGAAACACAAAGCCAATGCAAGAAATTGCATTAATTGCTGTGTGGTACTTTTGCTTTTGCTGTGGGAATTGGTTATATAACTCCTATGTATCACCTTTGTAATGTGTGAGCACCCTTAGCTTCCTTAGTCCTAAATCCAGCTCAAACAGTGTGTGTAAAACAAAGTTCCTGGCCTGCTGGAATGAGCTAAACCATTTATTATGGATTTGCATATTACTGCATATTAGGCAACAGAAACAAGTCCTTTCTAAGACCCACACATTATCTTACTGAAAGAGGCCACTGCCATTAAGGAATACCGTTGCCATGAAGGTGCGTACTTGGTCTGCAATTAAAAAATTAAGGCAAATTAAAGCAAGGGGGTTATCCTTTTTCCAATTCAGTGATTCTGTTTTTTTTTTATTTTTTAAAATTGTTTTCTGACATGTTGGTGTTATATCTTTCACTTGGATGTTATAAGTTGCACTGAGTAAATACAGCTGGATAAAACAAAAACTGTGTCCGATTTCATTTCAGGCTGAAAAGCAACAAAATGTGATTATTTTAAAGGGGGGTGATTCTTTTCTATACCCACTGTATATGTTATTTGTACATGTAACAGTGTGCTGTACAGTATATTTACACTTAAGATATCTAACGTGTGTAACTCATGCTGAGTCATAAAGCCTGGACAACTTCTGTATCACTATCATGCTTTCCAAAGGTTACAATTTACGTAATGGTGCAATGTAGTTACTCTAAACTTTTAACAGATGACCTGATTGGGTTTGAACTTGATTCATACTTTGCATATAGAATTTTGCTACTAATATAAGAAGACGGTTAGGCTAGTTTTGGGGATAGGATTTTTAAACCTCTTTACCAACCCTATTATCCAGTAATTACATGGAAACCATTCGCAGATTAAGCTAAAACTACACAAGGGATTAGTGGCAATATGGTGTTTGGAAGGTTAAGAATATGGTGTTTTTTTTTTTTTGTTTGTTTGTTTGTTTGTTTGTTTGTTTTGTTTTTCACATTTCTGGCTGTGCTACAGTGTTAAATATGCCGTTAGAATCATAATGAGACTTTTAGTGTGAAATTTCAGTAAGAATAAAAAAAATCTAACAATAATCTGAGACAGGAAAACTACCAGAATGAAATTTTTATCAAACAAACAAGGACTTAACCAAGCTACGAAATATCAATACTTAAGTAATATACTACTAATAGTCTACTATACTACTAATATTCAGGTAAGCAGACAGAGCCCCAGGGAAAGAGCGCTTGCAATTACACAAAAACGTGCATGGTCAAAAAAGTGTCAAACAAAACATACCGCTGACTAATCAATCAGTCTGTTAGTCAGTGACACATCCTCAATCATCTTAGTGGTGCAAATGAGAAGGTGAAATATGATGAAATGAATGTTCTCCCTGTCAGCATTTCACCTGTTACTGAAACATTTACAGCCTGAGGCAAACATATGCACGTAATTCTAAAGTTCTCTGCAGTAGCAAGAGCTCGAATGTCAAAGACTGATCTACGGATTGATTTAATAAATGAACAGTTATCAGAATACACACAAATCTAGTTACACGGGTTTATATTTGCTTTAACGACGCATACACAATATCCTGTGCATTTGCATTCATTCTGCACTTCATTTGAGCGTGCACAGCGTAAATAGTGGGGGCAGTACAGCGTGATGTGATATGATGTCCACAACCAACTGAACAAACTAGCACTGTACGTCAATTTCATACATATATAAACTACACTAAATGCCTTACAGTTACATATTTCTGGATCTTATTTTGTAGTCAATACCTTTGAATGCAAGGGCATAGTTTTCCACTTGAGAGGCAACTCATGACAACAATCACGGCAACGATGGAAAGTTTTAATGAGAAACGAACACCATGTCATTTCCATGCTTCGGCACAGACACAAATATTGCATGAAATCATTAAATATTTAACAGGTTCCCACAGAAACCTGACAGTGAATGACATTCTGGCTCTGACGTGCCATCTAGTGGATGTTGCTTTTAATCTTCCAGATGTACTTAAAACACACAGGTGAGTACGTGAACAATGCTGATCATGTTGCTGCTGCATCCGCACACATGCACGCAGTCATGCATGAAGTATAAACCAGGCCTTAACCCAAGCCAGTTATGTTTTACACTCAGAACAGAACTGTACAGAGGGCAGCTATAATGTAGGTGCCTCAGAAAACATGAGATCTGTGGCTATAAATAACATATTGAAGGAACAATTTGAAAACCTGTCTTCTATAGTAACTATAGTTATCAGACTCTGAAGCATGTTAATACTGGATAATACTGACTTCTGTAACAGTTTTCAGATCAGAGTATCATCGTAAATATGTATCTGCACAAACCCTGGCACTGCTAATGCTAATCACTTATGTAATCTATTAACTTGCATATTTGCATAAACTCCAAAAAGCTCATAATAGACTGTATCTGAGTAGCTGTGTTGCATTGGCTGCGAGTTTTCTCTCTCTCTCTCTCTCTCTCTCTCTCTCTCTCTGCAGTAGCCTTGGCTTCATTCCTCCTGGCTCTGTTCATCAGAATGAAGTGGCCTAGTGTACTAAGTCCTTTTCCCACACACTCCAGCTGCTGACCTCCACCTCAAGCCTGCACTGCACAAGGCTTCAGCTTTAGCAGGGCAAAGGGGCCCTGCATGCATGCACTAAAGGAATTCACATGCTTCTGTAACATTCGATAATGAAAAAAAAAAAGGAGGTCAAGGTGTGCTGCACCTTCTGCCATCATCAATTTTAACACTTCTGTTATGTGCACATGCCCTAGGCTGACAGCATAATCACTCTTATTTCTTTTACTGAATTATTACAACAAAATAAGCTATAAAGCATGTTATCTGACAGCTACTTACTAGCCATTACCTTTGGCTTCTAATTATTGATTAAATGTGTCAATCAAGTACGAGATGTGAAAAAAAAAACGCTTCACAGAAATGTTAAAGCAGATCTGGGTGAGATGTGAAAGACATTTAGGAGCGACAGAACGAGATAGAGAGGGAATGATAGAGCTTGTCAACTTTTTTCTATCACACAACAGTTTATTCCCATTTTTCAATTGAACACATTTACATTCACTCTTTTGAAATGAAGCTATACTATAACAAAATGTTATTTGTTAATAAAAACCATTTGATTAATTATAGATTTAAAGTTATACATTTATGCAATGTATACTGTAATATGTTGTAAAGAAATAAAGATATACATGTCAATGCACCCATTTTGGGGTCCCATAGCAAACTATATAAAAGAAAAGAAAACTGGCTTCTCAAATCCAAATCACAATGTTGGTTACAATTGGGGTTAAATGAGGAAAAACTTCTATCTATCCTCAACACCATGAGGCCTTTTTACTCTTGATTGGCAAGAAAAAAAGGCAGTCACATGACTACTAAGATGACCCTCGCCCCTCTTCCAATCTCTCTCTTTACCTAACAAGATTACACCAAATTCAAAAAAAAAAAAAAAAAAAAAGTCAAGAGTCCATTCATAATGAACGAGGATTTAAATTATTACCCAAAGACATGACATACCCTTTACACCCATGTTTAACTGAGGTTGTCAACCGGTGCTATTGCATGAAATAATATGAGAAAATGATTATGACTAACTGAATAAAAGAAAAGAAAATCACCATAAGGTCACTGTATATGGTATATTGTATTATTGTATAATTACCGGTGATTATATTATTACATACACAAATGCATGCATTAGCTCATCTTCAAAACTCCAAAAAAGACATGAGATTAAAATATAATTCAGTGTGAGAGACATAAAATGACCTGAAGTGAAGAGAAGACTAGACAGGACTGGAGCTGCACTGATGAGTCCTAACCAGTAGCTGTTGTAGTTGCCCAACGCTTTTCCACCAATTCTGAAAAGTGCTAATCTTAATCTTCCCTTGAGCATTAAGTTCCCAATAAAAAGCTAATAAAAGCCTTAGTGCAGCCACTAAGAACAAATCAGTCCTTCTGTAAATGTCCCTTGAACATAAAACACTGATTAATACTCTGATTAAATGCCCACAGGGTAGATATGATATACCAAAAATGTAATACAAAAGGAAAATCATGGTTTAAAACAGAAAGTCAGCTAATTAAAATGTGAATAAAGTCTAATTCGTAAATGATACAAATAGCAGTGAATTGTGACTATGAGGTTAACAAGGACCTTTTTGACTCGGCCTTCCTAGAGCAGTGCAGGTGGCAACAAAAAGGCACTCAGTGTCGCCTTGTACTAAATGCAAAACAGGGCCATTTCTTTAGCGCAGACAGACAGCCTGAAGGAGCGACAGCAAAACAGTGATATTACCTGAAGAGTCTCAATAACTCATTTTTACTTTATCATGAGAGTTTACCCTGAAATACAACTGAAATGCAATTTGAAAACACCCGATGTGTTAATTAGCTGCTCTGTTTTCTCACCAAATGCCTCCAAAGGTGTAATTAGGTGTAAATGACAAGAATGCAATAAATGAAGATATCATTCAATATCTGTATATTTCCACATGACTATTTCATTTTTATTTTTATTTTCTTTTTTATAATTGAGAAATGCTACACATGGTCACGCAGTAGCTGTTCTCCGACAAAGTATCTGTATCAGAAATATATATATAGTACAAGAATGTGACAGGAATAGAAATCATTACTCCTGAATGAACTCACTTCTGCTGAATGAATCTCACTTCTGCTGACTTCAGCAACAACCGAATTAATTAATTTATCTATCTATCTATCTATCTATCTATCTATCTATCTATCTATCTATCTATCTATTTATTTATTTTAAGTAAACTCACTTCTGCTGAATGAATCCCACATTTCCTCAGGATATTCTCAAGTGTCCATCTGAACCTTAGCATGTTCTTATCTGGGTCATCTTTAACGGCCCTTGATGCATTTTAACTGCCAAAAGTGTAAGTCATAAATACCAAGAATGCATGTTTTCTCTTTCTATTTGTGTCTGAAATAGGAAACAGTTATGAACAAAAGGGGAACATCAAGGAAAACCACATCAGAAGTCTAAGGCAAGTTTATGAGCTGAGTGATCTTCAGGATTTTGACAGAGAACACTGACTACACCATTACACTTTTTTCTTTTTCTTTTGACACCTCGTCATATAAAGCACTTTTTTTTTTTTTAGCAGACCTTATAAAGTAATTTTCATATTGCGTAATGACACATATCCGTGTTACACTAGAAAAAAAAAAAAAGTCAAATCTAGAACCATTAAAGGTTCTCTGGTTGCCCCTGGTTCTCTGGTTCTAGAACCATATGAGTGTTTCCCAATCAGAAGCGATTCCAAACTAGAACCCAAGTGAGAAACTAAAAACACTCTTAACTATTCAAAGAACCCAATGAGGAACCACTGAAGAATTTTTTTTCTAAGATGATACCCAATTAGGCGCACTAACTGATTTATTGTTCGTGCTAGATAATAGTGAGGTAGATTATAGTGAGGTAGATAATAGTGCTCTTTAGTAATCATCTGAAAGTGTTTAACACACAGGTGGATGTGAAACGGTGCACTTCTGCACCAGTAAATAAAAACTGCGCAGTTAACAAACCCACCAATGCCAAAATAAACACCATTATACAAACACACTATCCATTTCTGAATTAACGCTTTCTGGGGACAGACATCTGAAGAAAGAAAGAAATATATTTTTAAAAGTCCTTACCTCTTATTCTCTTTTTCAGAAGCCATGGTTAATTATCGTCACTCGCCCAAACACTAAACCATGCACTTCATAAAACTCTTGGGGGGAAAAGTTTCACGCGTAAAAACTCAATATCCAACTCCAGCTCCAGCGTTGTCGTTAATTATTCTCAAAAATGTCCATGCTCTGGGTTCAGGTTAATTTGAGTGCAGTAGTGGTAGAGTAGTGAAGTGGAGAAGTAAAGTGCAGTCTCAGAACACTGCCGAGGATTGCACTGCCTCTCCGGTGTAAAGAAGGCGGGGAGGCGCGAGCGCTTTAAGGTCGAAAACTCTCCCGGCCACGCGTCTCGATGAGAGCGAGTTTAAAGTCTGCTGTGGAAGGCCATACGGTCCAAAAATGTAGACGTGTATTCACTGATTTTACCCCGTATTTTCCGGTTCTTTACGGAAGCCCTAAGCGGTCATGCATTATTATTCTTTTTTTCTTTCCTGTTTTCTCGTGATCTCGACATAACAAAAAGCTGTTTTCTCACTACGTCATTTTAACGCAAGCAAATCTCACGCCTTGTGAATCGGACTGGTGTTGCATGCACGTTGGCGTCTTCTCCATCGCCATCATAAATTTAATAACTGCCCTCTGTAGAGATGGATTGTATCTCCGTATTAAGAGAGAGGGGTGTCCCCTTCTCAGGTGTTAGACACTGATGTGGAAGTCATCAATCACTGACAGACACAGAGCTATTTCGGCTAATAGTGAGTCCCTGATCAAAATTTAAATGTATTTGTTCATCCATGATGCTGCGGAACGATAAAACGATAAAATTAAAACGTTATTTTGAGTACACAGAAAAATTCAGTCATGATCACAAGAAAACAACTTTTGTTATTTCAAGATCACAAGAAAATTAAGCCGATATCACGAGAAAACAAGAAAGAAAAAAATTAATAAAGCATGGTCGCTTAGGGCTTCTGTAGTTATTTCACATATGCAGTGTTTTTCCCCCGTTTAGGCTGCTGTCCTTGTTTTATGCAGGTGAGGACACACTGGGGGGAAAAAAAGCTCATTGAATTTACTTAATTCAAACACCCAAGCATGAACAGTGCAGAGTTGGTGCTCACTGAATTACTCAATAATTATATAAACAACTAGTTTAAAACATTTTGTGTATGCATCTACTATTAATTTTTTTCTTTTTGTTAATCATTCCAAATATCCAAAACAGATCACATTTGTGCAGCACTTCAGCTCTTTCCTTTGGCTCAGTTTTTGCACTAGAATTTGATTGGAACGGGTCAGAGAACACCTCGCTCAGACAGTCGCTGTCCTGTAAAAAAGGAATATGTGATTGGTCAGATTTAAGAGAATATATTACATATAGTTTACATAAAAATAAGTTTCTCATCAAAATGTAATTTCATTGCTCATACTAAACATAATGCGTCCATTTTATTATGTGGCTTAATTTGTTCATTTGTGATTTAGCATAGCCTTTTGTATAGCCATATTGAGACAGGATTTCTTTCTTGGGTGACTTTATTTATTACAAGTGTATTTCTAGTAGCTTGTTTTCCTGTGTTGCATAGCACATGGTGATACATTCACATTATCGAATAATTTTTTCTTAAATCATGTGCTACATTAAGGTTTTATACCAGAGCTAGCTGTCTTTATAACAAAGATTAATCAGCCTCTGGGATTGCAACAAATCTTTTAATTAGATGTTTTTTCCCCCCTCCAATTGTAATGAGATCTCAATACAGATTATGGAGACAAGGCAGTATGAACCATAAAACTTTATTTTTGAGACTTTTTCCAAGGAATTCATGACTGTCTGAAGATATTTTTCTTTTAATATGGATACAAAAATGACATGTTAGGGCAAGTAGCAGCAATGAAAAACTTTTTCAACAAAAGAGGCACTAAAGCAATGTTGTGACCAGATTAAATCTACATGGGGATTTTGCAGGTGCTACTCGATGATTTTATTTCTGTCTTGCTATGTCTGTGTTTTCCTCCTACCTGACAAATTACGGACCAAATGATCTACTGTTTTTTACTCTGATAATTTTAGTCCCATCCAAATAGACAGCTCTGTGATTTTACAGTCCAGTGCAGCATTTTGCGTTGGAAAATGTTGACAACTACTTGCTGTATTTAGATGCCACATATCCATATTAAACCTTTCTGAAATTGTGAACTCATTAGAGTGTATACCAACGTGGCTTTGTTACTCACAGGCTGATTAAGGGGGCTATTATAATGACAGGTACAGGTATAACGTCACATTATATTCACTTAATATCACTTAATAACTTTTAGCTTCCTAGAAATAAGCAGGTGTGTCACTGTCATGTAATGTTACATGGTGCCAAATAAATTAATAAATGTGACTGTAAATGACTTAAAGGTTTCATTGTTAAACAAATGTAAAAAAAAAAAAAAAGAAAAAAAAAAAGAAAAAAAAAAAAGACATACAGAGGTCCAGAGTGACTTATGTGTAAATATTAACTCATATTTATGATACTGTGTTTATAGGAAAAAAACAACCCAGTAGTAACTTTGTTGTCCAGCATTAATTTAGTGCTGTCCAGAAGCAATTATTATATTAATATTATATATTATATTTTATAATATAAAATTATATTAATAATTATTATACATATTTTTTTATACACATATCACCCAGAAACACCAATCACTTTTTAGATAGGGCTATAGATATTTAACAGCAGCAACACCAAAACGGTTTACAACACACACTGGAGGAAGGAAAAAACTGACATTGCCTGTCCAGATAGTCTACCTCAGTTCCCAATGTAAAGCTAATCCTGTTCAAATAGAGCTTTTAAAAAAATAATAAATGAATATTATTATTTTCCATCAATTTCTCTAAACCTTGGGGATCAGAAACCTGACTTTGTACATTTGATTATTTTTATTGTATTTTTTATTGTACATTTGATTATTTTTGTGTATTTTAGGGAAATACTGTATGTGTTAATTATCAGCTTGTGTTTCCTTTCATCTTAAATGCAACCAAACATTTGTTGCATTTCACAACAGTAACCTCACTTGAGGTTCGCTGGAGTTGAGTTACTGTACAACCCCAATTCCAAAAAACTTGGGATGCTGTGCAAAATGTAAATAAAAACAGAATACAATAATTCACAAATCTCATAAAACCACATTTTATTCACAGTAGAACCTAGAAAAAATATCAAATGTTTAAACTGAGGAAATGTACCATTTTAAGGAAAAAATAAGGTACTTTTAAATTTGATGGCAGCAACACGTCTCAAAAAAGTTGGGCCAGGGCCAGGGCCAGGGCCAGGGACAGGGACAGGGCCAGGGCCACTGTGTAGCATCCCCTCTTCTTTTAACAACAGTCCGTATACATCTGAGAACTGAGGAGAGCAGTTGCTGGAGTTTTGGTAGAGGAATGTTGTCCCAGTTGTGTCTGATACAGGATTCTATCTGCTCATCAGTCCTGGGTCTTCCTTGTCGTATTTTTCGTTTCATGATGTGCCAAATGTTTTCAATTGGTGAAAGGTCTGGACTGCAGGCAGGCCAGTTCAGCACCTGGACTCTTCTACTACGAAGCCATGCTGTTGTAATAGAGTATGTGGTTTAGCATTATCTTGCTGAAATATGCAAGGCCTTCTCTGAAAAAGACATCACCTGGATGGAAGCATATGTTGCTCTAAAACCTGTATATACCTTTCAGCATTGATGGTGCCTTTCCAGATGTGCAAGCTGCCCATTCCATGGGTACTTATGCACCCCCTACCATCAGAGATGCAGGCTTTTGAACTGAGTGCTGATAACAAGCCGGATGGTCCCTCTCCTCTTTGGCATCCATGGTTTCCAAAAAGAATTTTTTTACTTTGCCTCAGTCCATTTTAAATGAGCTTTGGCCCAGAGAAGACGGCAGCGTTTCTGGATCATGTTCACATATGGCTTCTTCTTTGCATGATAGAGCTTTAACCTGCATTTGTGGATGGCACGGTGAACTCTGTTCACAGTCAAAGAGTTCTGGAGGTGATTATGAGCCCATGCAGTGATTTCCATTACAGAATCATGCCTGTTTTTAACGCAGAACCGCCTGAGGGTCCGAAGATCACGGGTATGCAGTATTGATTTTCGCCATTGTCCCTTTCGCACAGAGATTTCCCCAGATTCTCAGAATCTTTTGATGATATTATGTACTGTAGACGATGAGATATTCAAAGTCTTCACAATTTTACATTGAGGAACATTATTCTGAAATTGTTCCACAATTTGTGGATGCAGTTTTTCACAGATTGGTGAACCTCTGCCCATCTTTACTTCTGAGAGACTATGCCTCTCTAAGATACTCTTTTATACCTAATCATGTTGACCTGTTGCCAATTAACCTCCAGCTGTTTCTTTTTAGTAACACTTACTTTTCCAGCCTTTTGTTGCCCCCGTCCCAACTTTTTTGAGATGTGTTGCGGCCATCAATTTCAAAATTACCTTTTTTTTTCTTAAAATGGTACATTTCCACAATTTAAACATTTGATATGTTTTCTATGTTCTATTGTGAATAATATATGCATTTATGAGATTTGCAAATCATTGCATTCTAGTTTTATTTCGATTTTACACGGCGTCCCAACTTTTTTGGAATTGGGGTTGTAATTATTTACTTAGAGTAAGATTCTAAGCAAATATATCAAACTAATTTGAATCAATATGTCAACTCTGACATTATTACAAAGTTGGTAAAGTTTTCAGGGTCTTCCTGTTTTCTCCCTGTTTATTTCTGAGCAAAACTTGGCTCAGCGGTTTTGCTCAATGATAACTGAATTCTTTTCAAACCGCTGCTCATGTTGAATCACAGGGCAGCACAACACACTTAGAAGAGAACACTATCTGCCCTCTTCTGCATACATGAACTTACAGTCACCCACTATTGGCTACTGTTGCTGTGATTGTCAGGAGAGAGACAATATGCCATCCCTTATACTTTTCTTTTGTGCCACTTGGGAGCTCTCATTATGTTGGTTTGACAACATAATGCTTCTGAGACCCAAAATTTCTAAATACTCCTCCTAGAGTTTTCAAACTACATGCACCACACTCACCACAAGCCTCTTCTGACTTGAGTTGCTCTGACTTTTCTAACTGATCAGAATTACAGTTTTCCCATAAGGAAACTCAAATTGGCCAAAATTCCCATTGACTTCCATTGAAAAGGTTGGACTGTTATAACTCTTAATCCTTTCAGGCTACATTCACCAAACTCAGCATGACTGCTGAGTTATCTGACTTATCAAGCTTTAATTTTTTTTAACTGCTTGGACTTATGGTTTTCCAGTAGCGGATGACTAAACATCCCAAAACTCCCATACACTTACACTGATGGAATGCTCAGAATGTTCAAGATTTCAAGGTGTCAAAACTCACACATACCTGTGTGCACATGGCCTGAAGCCCCTCTTCTCTCCCTCTGTCACCCTTTCTTTCTTTCTGTCTTTCAACTTCAAACTATCTTCAAGCTTTTGAAACAATTTCAAACTTTCAGATTGGCTTTGTCAAGCCAACATCAAAGTTTGTCATGATGAACTTAACATTCCATCCATCCATCTGCTGTACCGCTTATCCTACACAGGGTCACGTCTGAGCCTGGACGGGGTGCCAACCCATCGCAGGGCACAATCGCACACATTCACACACCTATTCACACATTATGGACAATTTAGAAATGCTAATCAGCCTACATTGCATGTCTGGACTGGGGGAGGAAACCGGAGTAGCCGGAGGAAGCCCCTGAAGCACAGGGCGGAGGCAGGAATCAAACTCCCAACCCTGGAGGTGTTAGATAGTTAGAAGACATAGTGACTGTATTTTAAAGTAGGATTATGGGGGAAGGGGGACGACACTAAAAGTTTTTTTTTCCCTTCTCATTTTAAATGATTGATAATAATAGGCTATATGTATGCAATCCAACAAGTTAAAGACAGGCAGTTTTGATTTCAGGTTAGGTCTGGGTATAAATTGAACTTTGTTGTGATCCATTTGGCGTGCCATAGTGGGACCTTGACGTTGTCTTGCACCGCCTCATTGGAAATGTTGCGTGTTTTCTGACCTCTAGATCTTTCTTGCGCATGCGCAAAATAAGCAGGTTAAAAATGCTGCGAATAATAATATACACACAGCCATAATCTGAACACTGACAGTATGTCAGTTGTTTAATTTAGTGGCTCTAACGGGACAGACAGGATATAAGATCAGTGGCGCATTTCCTCTGGTGGGCTGTGGGGAAAACAGGACTAAAGGTCAAACTAGGCTAGCTGATCATCATAGCACCCGACCAAGCCAGCCCAACAGGTTATCCCTTAGAAGACAAAGGAACACTGTTTCTATTTGCAGTGACCAAACATTTAATAAAACAAAAGACTGCGTTTTCCCCTTCGGTGATTTGGAAATGGAAAGACTTTCTTTTCATTGAATGTGTGGGTGTGTCCCAAACCTATTAAAGCTAATCAATGTAATCACTTCAGACCTCGTCAGGTTTTGACATCAGGGTATTTAATAGGATCAAAAAGAAAAACCAAACACATTCACATCCTTTAGATTACAGTACGTTTGGCACATAATAAAATGCTTACACTGAGGGAGAGAGAGAGTATCCAGGAAAAAAAACGAGAAAGATTTCTCTGTTCACACAAAGCTTCACCAAACAAACTAAAATCTAATACGAGATGTATATAATACATACAGCACCATCATACATGATGAAATGCTTATGTATAGTAATACTGTATGCACAAATATTTAATATTCAGCCAGACAAACCTTTGTACTTAATTTAAGAGGTAATATTTTAGTTATTTCTTTTTATTTACTTAGAAGACAGACTGTTGGGAATTCCTAAATAGCAAATTCATTCATTTACAGTAGAAAAGAAAGTGGGAAGAACAAAGCAGAGCAGAGCTGAAAGTTTGGCATGTGACAAAAAGAAGGAGCTACAAACAGTTAAATAACAATACAGGTTCAAAGAATAAACACTTAAAACCAAAGGGGAAAAAAAAACAAAACAGAAGTGATGAATGATCAAAAAGAACAACTTTGGAAAACAAAACTCTAACGATTTGTCAAATTGCCACTGAGTTGTTCAAGCAAAGTTGTCACATTCCAGTAAGGTTTAATTAGTGCGCCTGAAATGTACCCTGTTTCTCTTATTGAGCTCTCCGTCACGTTTGTTCACATTTTATAAATAAGTGACTTCACTATTAAATGTATAAGATGGACAGGGAAAACCTTATGTAAGTATCATGGAGCTACAATGACGAGGCTTAGTTATCTGAAACATGCGTAAGCAGGAAATGACCTGCTTGTTGACACGAGAGGGTCACTATGTGTACGATATAAAATAAATTATGATCACGCACACATTTTTTAAGCTACATTCCACAGTTTATGCTTTATGTACATAAGTAGAGAAATAGAGAGAGTGAGTGTGTGTGTGTGTGTGAGAGAGAGAGAGAGAGAGAGAGAGAGAGAGAGAGAGAGAGAGAGAGAGAGAGAGAGAGAGAGACCCTCCTCATTAAGTCAACATGAACATCTTGCTGTTCAGTCAGGCTTATGACCCATCAAATACTCTTCTCCATTTAATATCAGCAAGGCTGATGGACAGGAAAGAGACAACACAAGAATAACAAACGACAGCAGAAGGATAAGAATAATAACAGAAAAAATATGTTCAGTGTATTGCACATGAATATCAGAAACTTGTTTTTTTCTCTCCATACACTTAGTACATAGTACAACTCAAATAATAGCTTCATTTGCCAGACCATGCAACAGTTGACTACTCTACTTGAAGCGTTCACAGGCTTTGGAGCAAATATTATGTACATTACGCTCTGTACAAAGGGCAAGATGGCTACGAGCACTGGCCTCTATGTCTGCTGTTGCATAGTGGCAGGTCACTAAACACACATAGCAGCCAGAAAAAGAGAACGAATGTGTGTGAAATACAAAACAAAACAAAACAAAACACAACAACCAAAATAAAGAGATTTAAAGATGGCATGTGCACTCGCTCATGCAAACACATGCACACGGGCACGGACTGACCAGTCAACACTTTGGATCAACACAACCCACATACAGCAGGCCTTCATAACACTATCAAGAAATATACTGTATAGTAGTGTTATTATAAATAAAATTGCTCCCAAAATGTTCACCTGAATACACATGAAGAAATCAGACTGCACAGCACAACGCATTTCATTGTCATTTATGCAGGATAACATTCTTCCTTTTTTGGACACCATTGTCACGGTTTTCTCTTCATTTCTATCAGAGATCTGATTGCTAATTTTACTACAGTCATTGGTATAATCAAATTTGGTTCAACATAGTGCAATCCTGCCCCTCCTCTCCAAAAGCAGACACTCTGTGCAGTTTGGGAAGTAGTTTTAAATTAACGGAGCATCAGTGAGGCTGGAGAGGCAAGGGATGAAAAAAAAAAGAAAGTGAAAGAAGGCAAGAGGAAGTGATTGGAGGTGGAAAAGAACAAAAGCAGTAGTAGCTTCAGATGCACACCCGGACCTCTTGCCTTGACCCCAATATCAGCATCTCTGTCCACATTTATCACCATGTGTGTGTGTGTGTGTGTGTGTGTGTGTGTGTGTGTGTGTGTGTGTGTGTGTGTGTGTGTTTATGTGTCTGTATTTGTGTGTGAGAGAGAGAATGTTGTTGAATGTGTGTCTGAACAGGTGCTGAGAAGCTGACATTTAAGACAGTGCCTCTTCTCCAAAATAGGAGAAGCCCTTGAACTCTTCCTGGTTGATCTGCTTTATAATGGCATCATCCACAGGGGTAAGGACGGGATCCTCACGTGTAAAATCCTGGTCAAAGTTGTTCACGTCCTTCTTGGTTTTCTGGAAAGAGAGAAAGTTAAATTTACATTTACATAACTGATTACGAATATGTTATTTGAAATGGACAGATACTGTGTTCTAAACCAGTATAGATAGGAACCTGAGGCACACTATTCAGGTTCGTTTCTTTTTCTAAAGCTTGCCAGAAAGGCTCACAGGGCATCGGACTGAGTCTAGAGGTGTGTGCTGGGAACACGGAACCCAACGAGTAAAGGGTGAAGGGTAAGATATAAAGCTCATGGAACAACAACAACAAAAAAAAGATAGACGCACTTACAGCATTCATTTATTCAGAACTATGAACCTGAGTGCTGTAGCTGAGGTTGAGGAAATGCTAGAGCCAGAATGTACATACCATGCTGACAGTGTGGGACTTGTACCTCAGCTGTTTTCCATATTTAATAAAACAAACCTTTAGGTTTAGGCCACATCCACTTCAAGTTTAAATCCGAATACAGATACTGATACAAATATTTGGAGCGCAAACGGATACATATAGTGGCATTGTATTACATGCAGACCAATAAGAAATCAGATGAAAAAATCTTCACATTTTCCTAAATTGGAAATGAATTGAATGACAATGAAATTTGACTGATTGAACAGATTATCTGTTAAATAGAAGAATAACTGCTGAGTAAAATTTTGAGTCTGATTTAGTACACAGTCTGAATATTTGTGTACATGCTGCACCTGTATGTTAACATCACGAAAGCTGACCATCATATTAAAAAAAAAAAAAAGTTAAACATTTTAAAAAGCAAACATGCAGAACATGGAATGATGTTCAACTTCTTCTTGCTGTTTTTTTAGGTGACATGGGAAGTCAAACACATGATACGCTCACAGTGGTAAAACTGGTAAAAGTCATGAGAACCTTACTAGGCAAACTGGGAAATATGGACTTCAGCTATTAACTTAGTAATGAGAAATGAATGAACTCTGACACACTGACGCTCACAAATGGAAAAAAAAACAAAAAAACTTGAGAAAATGAAAGACTTTTATCAGATGCGTGGGTAAATTAATAAAACCCTCACTCTATACTCCTTATGACTAAAATTACACCGTAATTACATTTAGCATCGACTGAAAACTGAAATTCCTTGATCTCTACTATATTAAGAAACATCACCAGTGAATGGACTTTTGATTTTATTTGAAATTCATACATTATATACAGAAAGGGAGAGCTATTCATGTGAAATGTTTTAGCAAAAAAATTTATTGCACCTCAAATGTTGTTCCTTATATACACATACAATTTGAGTTCTGAGGCTACATTTCTTTCTAAATCTACAATTGGCAAAAATGGGTCAGGACTGATAAGAAAACTGCCCGTGATTGGTGACTATGTATTATGCCTAGAGACATGTGCTGTGCACTGTGCTTTCCTAGTATATTATAATGAAAGGGACAGAACAGGGAGACGACAATTGAAAAGATTGTTTCGTTGTATGACATAAGCAAAATCTCATATAAAACATGCATGGGTAAAGGGGAAAGCATAATTCTTTACCTGACCTGACTTTGATCAGTACAAGGATCAGATCACATTATTCTAATAATTTCACAAACATATTTTACTATTTCCACATCCCCAGAAAGGGATGCTTACTTACTTTCTTAACTGTACTTGTACAGACCCTTGGTAAGCCAATGTGGTGACAGAGAAGGTCAGATGAAGGTCACACAGAAAGGCACCAAAGCAAGTGGTGGCAGCATCTCCATCTAACCTTTCTGTGACCCTATGATTTACGACACACATTTAGACACAAAATCCCCCCCTCCCCCCCCCTCTCTCTCTCTCTCACTTCACACACAGACACACACAGGCACAGACCATGGGAAAGCAGAAGCAGAGCGATGTCGTTGTGGCATCTGACTTTCAGTCTAGACCACAAAGACACACTTTCAGTTAAAGTAGTCTCAAATCTGGTGGTGTGAGTTTTGCTGTGTTCTGCACACTGTATATTTAGTGCATAAGAGTTAAAGTGAGTACTTAATAAATACTATCTTTATTTTTTGCAAAAGTATAAAAAATAGCCAAAATGTTTCCTTTTGGTTACTGAAGTTAAGGGTTACAGTGCCCTCCACTAATATTGGCACCCTTGGTAAATATGAGCAAAGAAGGTTGTCAAAAATTGTCTTTATTGTTTAACCTTTTGATCTTTTGTTAAAAAAATTCACAAAAACACTCTGCTCTCATGGATATCAACCAATTTCAAACAAAACACAGGTTTATCAAAAAACATTCTTTGTTATATATAGGTGTGCAACAATTATTGGCACCCTTTTAGTCAATACTTTGTGCTACCTCCCTTTGCCAAGATAACAGCTCTGCGTCTTCTCCTATAATGCCTGATGAGGTTGGAGAATACATGGCAAGGGATCTGAGACCATTCCTCCATACAGAATCTCTCCAGATCCTTCAAATTTCGAGGTCCACACTGGTGGACTCTCCTCTTCAGTTCACCCCACGGGTTTTCTATGGGGTTCAAGTCAGGGGACTGGGATGGCCATGGCAGGACCTTGATTTTGTGGTCAGTAAACCATTTTTGTGTTGATTTTGATATGTTTTGGATCATTGTCCTGCTGGAAGATCCAACCATGGCCAATTTGAAGCTTTCTGGCAGAGGCAGTGAGGTTTTCATTTATCTGTTGATATTTGATAGAGTCCATGATACCATGTATCCTAACAAAATGTCCAGGTCCTCTGGCAGAAAAACAGCCCCAAAACATTAAAGAGCCACCACCATATTTAACCGTGGGGACGAGGTACTTTTCCATATGGCTACCTCTCTGTGTGCACCAAAACCACCTCTGGTGTTTATTGCCAAAAAAGCTCTATTTTGGTTTCATCTGACCATAGAACCCGATCCCATTTGAAGTTCCAGTAGTGTCTGGCAAACTGAAGATGCTTGAGTTTGTTTTTAGATGAGAGTAGAGGCGTTTTTCTTGAAACCCTTCCAAACAACTTGTGGTGATGTAGGTGACTTCGGATTGTAGTTTTGGAGACTTTCTGACCCCAAGACACAATTAACTTCTGCAATTCTCCAGCTGTGATCCTTGGAGATTTTTTGGCCACTTGTACCATCCTCTTCACAGTGCGTTGAGACAATAGAGACACACGTTCTTAATTATTGCCCTGATGGTGGAAATGGCCATTTTCAATGCTTGTGCTATTTCCTTATAGCCACTTCCCATTTTGTGAAGCTCAACAACCTTTTGCTGCACATCACAGCTATATTCCTTGGTCTTACCCATTGTTCTGAATGACTAAAGGAATTTGGCCTATGTGCTACCTCATATGTATACCCATGTGAAAAATGAAGTCATGGTTGAACAATTTCCTGTTCCTAGTCACCCAGGTGTACTAAAAAATGTAAAATATCGATGGGAATATACTTCAAATATATTTTTCTCATATGAATTCATAGGGGTGCCAATAATTTGGATAAACCTGTGTTGTGTTTGCAATTGTTTGATATCCATGAGAGCAGAGTATTTTTATGAATTCTTTTAACAAAAGATCCAAAGGTTGAACAATACATATTTTCACAGCCTTCTTTGCTCATATTTACCAAGGGTGCCAATATTAGTGGAGGGCACTGTATGTTTACGTGTAGGCATAGCATTATTTAGCTGCATTAATAACTACATAAATGGAAGCAGTCAATAGGATAGCAAGTGTGTGTGTGTGTGTGTGTGTGTGTGTGTGTGTGTGTGTGTGTGTGTGTGTGTGTGTGTGTGTGTATTTGAAGAGGGCACTCACAATGCGTGGTTTAAATGGCGGTCTGATCTTCCTCTGCTCCAGCAGGACCCAGTCTATCTCCCGGAAAAAGGGATGAACTTTAATGGCCTCCTCCAGCCCTTGAGACACCATGCAGCCCAGCCTCTTATTTGGGCTCTTTGTCATAAACTGAGAATGGAGTGGAAAATTAGACATTCAGCTTCTTCCCATAACAGATCATATTCTTATTGTTCAAAACAGGCACAGCATGCCTATAGCTCTGTGTACATATGCTTCCATTAGCTGGATCATGTTGCAACACCATTATAAAGTGGCAAATTCCAAGTGTTAACTGATCCAAGTGACAAATATTACTGTGTCACTCTTCAATAAAGGCCAATAAAAATGACATTCAACATCTAATCTGCAGTAACTTAATAATGAATGCATTAAATATTTATAGATTTCATCAGGGCCAAAGTGTGACTACATGGTGCTAACATGAAGCAGAACTGCCACTCAGTGAAAAGTGCTGACCAAGGAGTTCAATACTTTTGTTGCTGTCTCCAAAGCAACAAAACAATGTGGCACACAACTGAAATAGGAACAAATTTAGGTTCTGGGTTCTGAAAAATCATAAGTGGACCCACATTGTCTATAACCTGAAGACAAGGTGAGATTAGATAATAATCAACACTAATAGCGGCTTTGCAAAATAAAGCTTAGCACTGTAGCATACATTGCATGCTTTTAATGGGAGTAGTGTGTTAACACTGGGAAATTCAGTGGGATATAAGGTATAGTACCCGGATAATACATTAAACCATGCCAGTAATGAAGTGTGGAATGATGGCCACTTTTTGTACTGAGCAGTTGCAGCCTGTTCTAAGTAGCAGAATGGGTGGGGCCATCAGAGCGCAATGCTGTCTAAGTTGTGTTAAATGGCTGACATGCTGATTAAAAGTGTGGATCTGACTAGGATAAGAAGGTGGGTTGACTCATAGTGCTTTTCCATCAGACAGTGTGATATGGCTTTAGTGTTGTTACTGATTTTAATCCAGAAATCTCTGTACCCTGGTTGAGTACCTGTCTCCCTTTCCCATTACATGATAGTAGGAGGAGTTTTCTGGAGACTGTAGGGTGGTGACATATTTTCCAACTTGTCACTAGAGTTTACAGTAAATGGTAACAGTAGCAACAACAAACACTTAAAACAATTTTGACTGATCTTTTACATTTTTTCAAAAAGCAAACCTTCTGGTTTTCAAATTATACTTAATGGAAATTTTATGAGACACTACTACTACTACTACTACTACCACTATTACTACCACTATTACTACAACTGCTGTGCTGTACAGTCATGGTAGAAAAGTTATTGTCTAAGGTCTACTGCACACCCCATATGTCTTTCCCATATATACTCCTTATACCCTGGTTAGAAAGGTAACCATATTCAGCATAGGTATTCAGTTAAAGTACAATGTAAATAACAAAATGTGGGATCACAAATATGTTATCACACCATGCTGTACAGCACTGTTCCCTATCAGACTCTTTTAGACTTGACTTGAAGGTAAGTGACTTGACTACTGAGATACACTGCCAACCAGACGTGAAAATTACACCAGTGCCATATTTGAGAATATCTCAGCTGAACAATTGCAATTTAAGGCAAACGAGAGCTGTACCACTTAAGGAAACCACTTACCATTGACTCAAATCTGACATTTTGTGAGCATATTTGTGTGTCTATATATGGGAGACAGCAAGGGCTGACAGCTGCAAAGCACTTTCATAAATGCAAGGTAGTTAGCCCACAGTAATCAGCACAAAAAAAAGCTTCTTTCAATCCTGCTAATTTACTCTCTGATTTTCACTCTTTAGATGGTAATATGAAGGCTGCCAGACTGGAGAATCAGGAAGTACACATGAACACAAACACATGAACCTGCTTAAATGGAGACACCATTGAGGAGGACTTGAGTGAAGGGCAAATGAGGGAAGAAGGTCAAAGGGTAGGAAATGAACAGGAAGGGGTGAAGCAATTAGAGGAAAGACGTCACAGAAATCACACAGAGATGGAGAAAAACAAGAAGCGGGAGGACAAAAAGAGCACTATAAGTGCAGTAGCTCATAAGGGAGAAGTCACTCACTGCTTTGAGGATACTGACTGCCTCTTTGCTGAGCCAAACAGGGTAGAGTACATCGTCATGGAGAATAGATTCAAACAGATCATCCTCATTATCAGCCTCGAACGGTGGCTGACCTGCCATCATCTCATACATCAGCACGCCCAGAGCCCACCAGTCGACTGATGGGCCATACTCCAACTCTTGAAGGATCTGAGAAGAGGTGTGCAATATTACATACACAGACAAGCAGTGCTGACAGCAAGACAAGAAAAGTCTGAATTCTGCATTTATTTTTGTACCTCAGGGGCAATGTAGTCTGGAGTGCCGCAGAAGGTGGTGGTGGTGACACCATTCAGGATTCCCTCTTTACACATGCCAAAGTCCGCCAATTTGCAGTGACCTTCGGCATCCAGCAGAATGTTATCGAGCTTCAGGTCTCTGACATAAGCATAGCAAGAACAAGACAGAAGGAGAGAGTGATGGGAAGAGTACTCTTTCTGCAGACAGTAATGACTTCTGTAAGTCATTAACAGAACGATTTTTTCTCCAAGGTGAATTGTGACGAGAGCTGAGTGACAGTTGAGATCACCAGGGCATAACAGCACCAGCATTGGCTGAATAACTCCATTTCTGGTTATGATGTTAAAAGTGCACAGGTCACCAAGGTCTTTAGAAAAATAGCATCAGGTGTGCCAGGTGAACCTCATCTCCATGTAACCCATGTCAACATGAGGAACCATTTTGGCGGTTAATGTCAATAACTGCATGATAATGTCAAAATAATGATTTTGCAAAGTACCACTATTATTTAAGGTTTAACACCACTATTTACCCAGGCTGGGGTAGATACACTCTATTATGTGAACTCACTGACAAAGGGTTATGTCTTAACAGTCTTAACAGGTCTTAACATGACCTCCTTATAGCCAGGTGCATACCAACCAACCAAACAAACAAACAAACAAAAACCCCCACAAAATGTTTACTGACCAATCTGACAATTTGAGCACATATAAACATAAAGAAGGTCTATTTCAAGTGTGATAGTATAATTATGCCAGCCTTTATCTGTTTTATTCCCCATGTCCCCATGGGAGAAGATTTACCAATGTTGCATTACCATTAGATAACAAAGTATGCTTTAAAAGCCCCTTTTAAAAATACCAACAAATGGCTCCCAAGTGGCGCAGCAGAAAAGCAGCTGCCCTGTTTTCAGAAGATTGCAAATGTGAATCCCAACGATGCCACAGTCACTCATGGCTGGGGGTCAAGAAAGCAATATTGACTGTGCTCTCTGGGTGAGAGGGATGCCATTACTGTTTCTCCCTTGTCAATCACAGCAACACTAGCAAATCATAGGTGTCTGTGAGCTCATGTACTGTATGTGGAAGAGTGCAGATACAGTATGGCTGACTGGTGGGTGGGAATTGGCAGATCATCAAATTAGGGAGAAAAATGAATGGAAAAAAAACAAATAACATACAAAACAAAGGGGAATACAATTGGTGTTTCCTTTATAGGATCCCATCAAGTATTGTGGCAGACCTTGCCATACTGTTCATGGTTGACTCTTCAAGCACAAGCTTCAAGGTGACATTTCTCGAACATGCATACACTATTAGTGATTTAATTTAGTAACTTAAGTTCAAAAGTTAAATCAATATTTATACTGCAAAATTTCTCCATATTCAGATTTGGCTTATGCAGGTGCTTAAGCTGATTTTCTGAACAGCCCATTCAGATTATTAAAACTACCGTGTGCAGTTACTGCGGTTTCATGAGTAGAGTCGTCTAAGATGTTTTTAGACCACTGCCTTTAAGTACTTGCCTTTAAGCCCCCCAAAAAAGGGGAAAGAAAAAGCGGACTGATAAAGGGGATCCCCGCAATGCGATGGAAACACAAGCCAGGAACTCATCCAGGACACCTGTATTTTTTGTTAAGAAGAATTCTGTAACTCTAGTTCCTCAAAGTTTCCATAACGCACCTAATGGTAACAACCAGTTTTCAAATGCCTTTCAAATATATATTAAATATAATGTATGTATCCCTTATATTTGAGAAATGAAAAAGTATGGAGTCTTGGAAGTCAGAAAGGCTTGAGGCATGCAGCATCTGACTGAATGAGTGTGTAAACAGTCTGTACACTGAGAGGCCATTGCAGTGCCCCCAGCAGGCCATTACCTACCAGACCACCCAAAGTGCCAGCTTTCATCTTATCCTTCCATCTAAGCTGCCTTCCCCCGTTGTGCCATTCCACCCATTCCACCCAGAGTCCTACTCTTCCTCCTCCTGATCTCCATCCCTCAGGCCATGTCCTCAGTCACTAACTCATAAACACGCACACACACGTCATTTCTCTGTAACTTAAAGTTTCAAGAGTGTAAGAGTCAAACTGAAGCTATCTGAAAAGGTCTGATCTCTGAGCTTAATTAACTGGCTACTGGAAAGAACACATGGAGGGTGAGGTGAGCTATATATGCTTCCACACTCTATATATTTGAGTTCTCTGCACACACCATTGTGGATTACACAGTGGAATCTAGACCAAGGACAGGGATCTCAACATGTATCAATAGGAGCTCTATCTGTCGGCTTGTATGACATTTTCTGTCACGTGTGACATGCCAGTCGTATCAGCAGTGGTTCTGTATGTGAGGCATGTAATATTTACAAATATGTTCTTTTCTCCAGAGAATGTAGTAATGCTTTGGTGCATAAATACAAAGGCAAAATCACACAACTTAAACCCTGCATGTGGATCAAATATAAAGTCGGCATGTGAGTCTATATATACTGTAAGTACAGGTCATGCATAGGTGTGTTTGTCACATACGCTTGGACAAACTGGTTTCACAGAGGCAAGAACAAAGAACATGGCTTATGCAATTGTCCTCGATGATAAGCTTTTTTTTTTTTCCAAAGAAGCTGAAAGTAGACTAAAGAGCAGTGGCTGATTACATGCTTGGGTCGGTGTCTCAGGAGAAAGGGTTTAGGGCTCATCTCTATTGGACAATTATGGATCAGTAATAGTTTTCTTGGCATGTGGTTGCATAATTAATTTATGTACTAACAAGAGAGCTTACAAAAAGTCTACAATTGATTCTACATGTGCCATTTTCCTTGAGACTTTGCTGTTTTTTGGCTCTCAGCATGAGGACCAAAAATGTCAATGCAATTATGAAAAATCAGAAATGGAGAAGAGTTAAAACATTTTGTACAGCTTGGATCATTGTAAAGAAGAGAGGTATGCTAATATCAATATTATGATAACTTACATCATACAGTATAACATAACATAGTATGGTTAAAACCATGATATGGTATTTTTGCCATATCACCCACACCTATTGTGAGGAATAAAGCAATTACTGGTGAACCTGCACATACAGATGACCTGACAGATGAAAAAAAGTCCAGCATGACTTTTAAATGTTCACAACAAAACAACCCACTGGAACATTTCATAAACAGAAAATCCAGTTACAGACTGCTCTACATGAGTCTTTAATATTCATGCTCAGTGTTGTTTGTCATCCTGCAGCTCATCGGGCTTTAAGCACCTGTTTGAGGCGAGCAGGCCAGGAAGCAGAGAAGGTGAACTCAAAATTAGACTCTGCCATGTACTGCTTAAGCATCTTTACAATGTAAATAGTGAGAGGCATCACGCTGCGCTTTTGTCCTCATGCTTTGCAGTGTGTTGATGTGTTTGATGTGGATCCAGTGTGGGAAAAAAAATCAGTTGTGTGAAGTGTGCATGTCAGCTGATTATTAATATGCCCTTTTTACCAAAGTAAAGATCCATAAAAGTGACAGTAGAAAAAGTTCCTTTCAATACTCCACTGCATATGGCATCAAATGACATTACAGTGGTTCCATTCTTTATTATTAAATCATTTTCCAGGAACTTTCTAGGACATTTGCCATACATGTGACAGCCGCTGCCCACGGATCATCATTTTAGGATGACTCACATTTGCCGACATCTTTAACTTTAAAGTCAACAATGTGACCTCTAATGACCCTTAACTGTGAAAACACTCAGATAAACCCCTCCTCAGCCAATTCTCATTTGATATTTATTAGATGAGTTTACTGACTATTTAATTTTAAAGTCCCCCTGTCTGCCACAATAAATCCCCATGCCAAAAAATACAGTGAAGAACCAAGTAGAATATGAACAACATTCAGATTCCATGGATTGAAAAAGACAAATACGTATAATTTGGCACTTAAGTTTTAACAATCCCCATTCTGGTGAGAAAGCCAAATAAATAAAATTCTACCCCAATGGGATTCTTCTTTTAATATGCAGTACATAAGTACATTTACTGTAAGTAAACTGACTCTGCTGGGTGATATGATCTAGACAGTGATTCTCACTGGCCCCTAATGTTATTTATATACAGGTGCATCTAAAAAAAATTAGAATTGTGAGCTAACTACAGCCTTTAGTCTGTTGGGATATGTCTCTACTAACTTTGCACATCTAGACTTTGCAATATTTGCCCACTGTTCTTTGCAGAACTGCTCAAATTCAGTTAAATTTGATGGTGACCGTTTGTGGACTGCAGTCTTCAAGTCATTCTACAGATTTTCAATGAGGTTTAGGTCTGGGCTCTGACTAGGCCATGCAAGGACATTCACCTTTTTCTCCTTCAACCACTGTGTGGTTAGTTTTGCTGTGTGCTTTGGGTCATTGTCATGTTGGAAGGTAAACCTTCTTCCCATTGACAACTTTCTGGCAGAGGGCAGCAAATTTTCCTCAAGAATGTGACGGTATTTTGCCCCATCCATTTTCCTTCTATCCTGACAAGTGCTCCAGTCCCTGCTGCAGAGAAACACCCCCATAACAGGATATTACCACCTCCATGCTTTACTGTAGGAATGGTGTTATTTGGATGGTGACCTGTATTAGATTTCTGCCAGACATATCGTCTGGTGTTGAGGCCAAATAATTCAATTTTAGTCTCATCTGACCATAACACCTTTTTCTATGTGGCCTCAGAATCAGGCCTTTCTTGAGGAGTGGCTTTTTTCTTGCAACCCTCCCATACAAGCCACATTTGAGGGCGAGAATTTGTGATATTGTTATCACATGCACACAATGACCACTCTTTGTCATAAATTCCTGCAACTGCTTCAGAGTTGCTGTAGGCCTCTTGGTAGCCTCTCTGACCAGTTTCCTCCTGGCTCTTTCATCCAGTTTGGAGCGACGTCCTGATCCAGGGAGGGTCTGTGTTGTACCAAATACCTTCTACTTCTTAATAATAGACTTCACTGCGCTTCTAGGCATTGATAAAGCCTTTGAAATTTTTTTGTATCCATCTCTTGACTTGTGCCTGTCCACAACTTTATCCTGGAGATCTTTTCACAGTGCCTTGCCACCCATAGTTGATTGTATGCTGCAGTTGCACTACAAAATGCTCCAGGAAAGCTCTTTTCATGCTGAGCTAATCAAAATGACCACGGCTGATCACAGTTGAAAGTCAAATGGCTTTGTGTGCCACTGAGAAGGTGATTAGCTACAGCTGATTGAGTTTACAAGTCATTTTTAGGAGGGGGGTGATCCTTTTTCCAACTCTGTGATTCTGTTTTTTAAATTTTTTTTCTGACAAGTGTTATATCTTTCACTTGGATGTTATAGGTTGCACTGAGGAAATGCAGCTAGATAAAACAAAAACTATGTCCGTCTTCATTTCAGGCTGAAAAGCAACAAAATTTGTTTATTTTAAAAGGGGGTGTTTCTTTTCTATACCCACTGTATGTTTATAAAAATTTTATTTAGGTCATTAAGTGATTAGTAATTTCAACAAATTCTACAATTGCCAGCGCTGCCTGTGTTTTTCCTTTCTTATACTACCTCTTGGGTGTGTGTGTGTGTGTGTGTGTGTGTGTGTGTGTGTGTGTGTGTGTGTGTGTGTGCAGATGTCCAGATAAAGTCTCCCAGGAAAAAGGCTTGGTCTTTGATGGTTGAATGGTAAAAAATGTCAACATGGCTTCACCAGCATCACTCCAGCAGAGGTGTTTTTGTGAGCCACTGTTCTGACAAGAGCCAGGAGACTGATTTTATGTAACTGTTCTATTTTGGAGACAGAAACAACTGGGGGGAAAATTATTTAAGAGCAATATGCATTTAACATGACAGCACTGCCTGATTCCCAGTAGGTTGCGCTTTGAGTGCTCTAAATTCAGTCTGAGGGCTGCTCAAAATGACAAATTAAAAAAAATCCTGACAGAAACATCAGCTACTGGAATCAATCAGTCAGACTTTCAGCAACTCACTGCATTACGATTGGTGTGGTTAAGCAACTGGACTCTTATCTTAAACCTGACAAAACACCTAGCTGACATCGGCGGATTGGAGACGTGACACATTGTCCTGTGCTCCCTTGGACTCTCAGGTTGTAGATATAGTTTACAAAGCCCTGATGATGTTATTTTTTGCTTCATCTACCCCCACCCACTAGCAGCCTCACAGGCATACACACATATGTATTCACATACACACACTCAATCAGACCCTATTGAAAACTCTTCCTGTGTTCCTCATTAGTGTGGAGTGATTGTTCCATAGGACTTCAGGACAAACTCACGTCTCTGTGCAATGATAACCCCCTGTTCCAGCCCAGCCAAGAAGCCTGGACTCACTTCATACAAACAAATAACCACAGCATAACATTTATAGTACAAAGTGGCTTACAATTGAGACAGGATACAATTAAGCAGTTGAGGGTTAAGGGTCTTGCTCAAGGACCCAACGAATGTGCATTGGTGGTGCTGGGATTTGAACTCGCACCATGCTGATCAGAAGCCCAATGCCTTAAACAGTCAAAAGAAGCAGAGAGAATGTAAGTGCTGCAGGGCAGGAGATTCAAATCAGACTGGACAGCTAGAACTGCAAGTCGCAGCATGCTCCTTTCATTCTCCTGCTTTCTCTTTCTCAGGGACAAAAAAAAAAAAAAAAAAAAAATCCCAATCTTTCTCAATCTTTTTTTGCAGAAAACACTAGCGGGAAAGCCCAGAGTGATAATACCAGTAAACAGAAAGCAGTTTACATAGTACTGTCCAGAATGGGATCTTTGGATTCATAAAGTGAAACTAATTTTGTTTTCATTGTTTGTACTCCTTTCTTTTTCCAGGAAAGTGCTTCCAAATTTGACAGTTGGTGGAGGGCACTGCAAAATGTTTATCCACAGCCTTGGATAGGGTCAGCTTAGATAGGCTAGGGTCAGCTTGTTTTTTAAACAGGTTTTTTAAACTTCTTGGTGTCCTAATGATTGGCCTGTTAACTATATTATGGAATATGCATTTTCTGATAAAAACAACAACAAATTTGCAAACCATATTTAAACTTTACTTACTACAGTAGTCAGTCATAAGACCTATTCGGACATTTGCAGGTGCTATTTTGTGATTTATTTCTGTCCGGAGCCGCCATTCCTGTTTTACTCCCTTCTCCCTGACAGGAATTACTGAAAAAAATTACCTCCTGTTTTCTACTCATTTTAGACCTGTTCAGTTAGACACCTCAGTGATTTTGCAGGCTGATGCCCTTGTGTTGGGAAGGTTTTTGGACTGCTGCTAATCACTGTACAGTATTTAGTTTTTATATAAAGTCACTTTATATGAATAAGCAGTTATACCTCTGTCTGTTCCTTAATTGTCTACATTAGATGCTGCATTATAAGTGTACATTATACAACCCCAATTCCAAAAAACTTGTGACGCTGTGTAAAATGTAAATAAAAACAGAATGCAATGATTTGCAAATCTCATAAACCCATATGTTATTCACAATAGAACATAGAAAACATATCAAATGTTTAAACCGAGGAAATGTACCATTTTAAGAAAAAAATAAGGTAATTTTGAATTTGATGGAATTTGATTCCATAGGCACTAATGCACCCCCATACCATCAGAGATGCAGGCTTTTGAACTGAGTACTGATAAAAAGCCGGATGGTGCCTCTCCTCTTTAGTCTTCTTTAGTTTAATCCATGGTTTCCAAAAAAGAATTTCAATTCGTCTGACCACAGAACAGTTTTCCACTTTGCCTCAGTCCATTTTAAATGAGCTTTGGCCCAGAGAAGATGGCGGTGTTTCTGGATCAGTCCATGCAGTGATTTCCATTACAGAATCATGCCTGTTTTTATTAAGGCCCGAAGATCACGGACATGCAATATTGATTTTCACCCTTGTCCCTTGTTCACAGAGATTTCTCCAGATTCTCGGAATCTCGATAATGTAGATGAAGAGATATTCACAGTCTTCGCAATTTTACGTTGAGGAACATTATTCTGAAATTGTTCCACAAATTGTAGATGCAGTTTTTCACAGATTGATGAACCTCTGCCCATCTTCACTTCTGGAAGACTCTGCCTCTCTAAGATTCTCTTTTTATACCCAATCATGTTACTGACCTGTTGCCAATTAACCTCCAGCTGTTTTTTTTTTTAGTAACACTTACCTTTCCACCCTTTTGTTTCCCCGTCCCAACTTTTTTGAGACATGTTGCAGCCATCAAATTCAAAATTACCTTATTTTTTCCTTAAAATGGTACATTTACTCAGTTTAAACATTTGATATATTTTCTATGTTCTATTGTAAATACCACATGGGTTTATGAGATTTGCAAATCATTGCATTCTGTTTTTATTTACATTTTACACAGCATCCCAACTTTTTTGGAATTGGGGTTGTATATATCTAAGTCTATAGGAAGAGTATTTCTGCTCTGTAGTTCCTTGTGCACAGATAAGAGAAAAAATCATATAGGAACACAGAGTCATTTTAAATTATTATGAGATAAAACTGTGCAAGATCACTTACTGAACACACACACAAACGTCTAAACAGTACTCATATATTAAATTAAATGTATGTTTTGACTTGCAAAGAAACATCTGAAATATGATATGATGACAGCTTGAAATGTAGTGATGACAGTTATTTCATGCATTTCTGCATTTGACATCTGTAAAAGCTCAAAACAAATGATGCTCTTTTGTTGACATGGGGCACTTGAAGAGCTGTCATCTATAACCTCTTTCATGCAAAGAAAGATTCCAAAGAAGGTTAAGTCCAAAGAAACAGATGAGAAAAAGAATCAGGGGAAAAGTGAAATTCTGTTAAGTTTGACAGGTTAGTTCCCTCCCCCATTACTCACCAATTCCCAATACATTTTTCTGATTAAGATAACTCATACTAAGTTAACCTTTTTTTCCTTTAGTCCTCCAGTTCATTATGTACAAAACTCTACTATTGCAAATAATGAAAAAGTATCGTAAAACTACAATGTATACTCAACTAACTAACTCTGACAAATGCATAGTGATTTCTTGTTAATAAGTACTATGCGAGATAAACTTAGAGCTGCACAGAAGATAGGAGGACTCTTGATAAACTGGTAAAGTCAGCATTTTAAATCAGAGATAGTAAAGCGTTCCTTTGAAAACTTTCTGAAGAGAGTAGGAAGGAGTATGAAGGAGTAATGAATGAAGGAATGAAAGAAAGGCAGCATATCTTTAGTTTGTCCGCAACCGCACACCACTGTGGCTGATAATAAGATAATAAAAATCCTTCTAATTGCTGAATAAGTGTTTAAACTTTCAATGTTCAATTAATCAGGGGTCCAACATCCATACTGTCAATTAGAGAGACAGTGCAAAAATAGAATAAAATATGCTGCAATGAAACACTAGCACAGATTTTGCCGTCTAGGCTAAACTTGCTTTCATCCCATACAGCAACCACAAAAAAGCCCTCTTTTTCACTGAAGATGTTACAAATGACTAACCATGTAAAGCAGAAATTTTGGCACAACAGGTTTTCTGAGATTAGCAGGATGGCCTGGCTGGGCAGGCTAGACGAGGTTTGGCTACTGGAGTTGTACTCAGTGATTGCACTTTCAGGACAAGTTTAGGCTCATTCGTGTTTCAGAGTATATACATGAATATTACGCATTAATATATTTCCAGTGAGGGTACAGATGTGTGTATTCATTAATGTACCTATAGATTACTCCATTTTGATGCAGGAACATGAGGGCAGATGTGACTTCAGCAGCATAAAAACGTGAACGGGCCTCATCAAACTTCCGCGAGCGCTGGATCTGGAACATCAGGTCTCCTCCGTTCACATATTCCATAACAAAGAATAACCGATCCTGTGGTGAGACAAAGACAGAGAGAAGGGAGATGTAAGATTCCACAATGTTTTTTGGGAGGTGGGAGGAAACTAGAGAACCTGGCTGAAACCCACACTGACAAGAGGAGAACGTGCACAAAAAATCTACATAGACAGTAACCCAAATGTTGGATTGAATGGGAGACCCTGGAGCTGTGTGTCGCTGCAGTGCTATCCACTACACCATCATGCTGTTCTAATAATAATTAATAATAACTAATTAAAACAAATAAGGGCTCTTTTTGTGAGTATTCACTCATGTGTAAGTCTCTATGATAGAATTTATACATTGCCTCAATTACGGCAATATATTTAATCATTCTGGCATTTAATTTCAATTGATTCTTTTAATTACATGATGTTCAACTGTCAACTGATTCACATTTATCCACAAATCATTTGTTTCTTCTTATTTGTTATGTATTAAAAATAATTCAGTCCACTGCAGTTAGTTGTTATTTTGGTGAAGTAGCCAATTTACAGTACTGTGTAAAAAGTTTTAGGCACCCTATTTTTTTAGTACAAACTTTAGATTTTTTCTTTTATGACTTCTACATGATCAAGTCAGTACAAAAGTACATTTTAGATTCCCAAACATTAGTTTTCTAGCACAGAATTAAATGTTACAGAAAAATGTTTGTATGTCATTAAAGAATGCAGCATATTACGTAAGAGACACTTTTCAGACAAAAAACCAAATGAAGGCTGCTGGGTTTTGCTGCAAAAATAAGAAGCAAGTGCGAAAGTCAAAGTCTCCAGAAGAACTGTGTCTGGTTCTGCAAGATGCTCAATAAAACTTACCAGCTCATTTCCTTATAAAACTGCACAAATTGTACCAGAGACAACTATTTTATTTTTATTTTTATTTTTAGTCACGCCAAATATTGACTTTGTTTCATTTACTACTGTTTACTCCTCTTTACGGTATATTTTTTAATGTAGAAACATTTAATCATCTTTGCTCAACAGCATTTCTTTGCATTTGCCTAAAACTTTTGCACAGTACTGTATATATAAAAGTGGGGTAACGTAGACAGCATAAATCCGCAAGACATGATTTAAAGAAATAGTATAGGGTTCTGCTTTAAGTCAGGAAAGCAGCATATTGCCTTTGTGTCTGCACTAAGAGAGGCTCTCTATAGGTAATAACATAAATGCAATTTTGGACATAAATACCACTGTGCCAGCAGATTTAAAATATTTAAACCCCTGGTTATGCTGCTCCACCCAAACGCAGGAACATTTATTTCTGGACAAAAGAACAGCAACTGGACGAGAACAGTTAAAGAAACAAAAAATAGCAATGTACTGTTGTGATATCACAAAATAATGCTCGTGCCTGCATCAGGCCCATAGTCTCATCACAATATGCATAACAAGTTTCCTAATGCACCAGTATTGTTCTTGTGCAATGCAAAACCAATTATCATTCCTTACAAACACTACAAGTACAAAGGTATAATAACAATAGACTTTTAACAGCGCAGCAGGATCAGTGTACTCTTCAATCCAGAAGCTTCTTCGTGCCCCAGAGGAATAAGAAAAGGAAAGGTCGGCCTTCCTGCATTCCTGTTCGCTGATGTGGGAAATGGTGGGGGAATATATACAGATACTCACTGCACTATTTCTCATCACATGCCATTGTTGCTTTTTTCATACAGCCTGCGATAAGGAAGGTGACAGACATATTTTATAATGTCCTTACAGTGAAACAATGAAGTAAGTTTGCCGAAAAGGAAGAGCCTTCCAGTACAGTAAAGTAAGATCTGCTGTTCTCTGTCCTGAAATATCTTACTGACAATGAACTACACACTCATACTGACAATGAGCCACACACTCATACTGACAATGAACTAAACACTCATACTGACAGTGAGCCATTCACTCACACTGACAATGAACTACACACTCATACTTCAAGGTCATACAACTTCAAAGGATGTGTGGAGAAAGGCAATAACACTTTATAGGACACAGTTCTGAATGTACAGAATATTAACTTCAGTCTTCAGTGTTAACGTCTGTGTTTCAAGGAGGAATTGCTGGGAATGTTATACAGTATAATATCATACATTCTAGGTGTTCTGAATGTGGCCAATAAACATTTAAGTCTACACTCTTAAAAAAGTCTTAAAATGTCTTCCAAAAATTTTTCATACAGACTTTAAGAATGCCTTTGACAAAAGAAGAACGTATTGAAATCATTCTCATGGCTGAATCAGGAAGCTGTCGCAAGGTTGTGATGGACTTTAAAATTAAACATAGCAAGCACATCACACATGACACTGTTGCCAAACTTATTAACAAATTCAAAGACTGGAAGTGTTGCAGACCAACCGAGAAGTGGACATCCATGGACATCTACTGACCAAGGCACATCTGATGTGGTGCTGGCAAACATAGTCCCCAATATATGGAGACTTGTGGGACATCCTACAGTATATAATTGAATGGTTTGAGTGGTTGGGGGACAAGCCAAAGGCTCACAGTTTCCTCTCACTGAGAGAGCTGAGTGAAGCAACCGAAGCTTTTTTAAGTTTTATATTACTGCATGCTGACCCCACCCAGGGCCACAACCAACAATAAATCAAATCTCACTTAAGATCTCTGAGCAGCGTGCTGCCACTTTTGTTACAGTGCTGTTAATATGATACAAAATGTTTTGAATCTTGTAACACAGTGTAACTGCTTAGGGTCCTGAGCGTGGAAAGTTCAGGAATAAAAAGGTCCAGTGGATCCAATAAATATGCAGTGCCCTCCACTAATATTAGCACCCTTGGTAAATATGAGCAAAGAAGGCTGTGAAAATTGTCTTTATTGTTTAACCTTTTGATCTTTTGTTCAAAATATTCACAAAAATATTCTGCTCTCATGGATATCAAAGAAAAAAAACATAGGTGTGCAAAAATTATTGGCACCCCATGAATTCATATGAGAAAAATATATTTGAAGTATATTCCCATTGATATTTTACTTTTTTTTTTTTTTAGTACACCTGGGTGACTAGGAACAGGAAATTGTTCAACCATAACTTCCTGTTTCACAGGGGTATAAATATGAGGTAACACATAGGCCAAATTCCTTTAGTCATTCATAACAATGGGTAAGACCAAGGAATATAGCTGTGATATGCGGCAAATGGTTGTTGAGCTTCACAAAATGGGAAGTGGCTATAACAAAATAGATAGATTTCCACCATCAGGGCAATAATGAAGAAGTTCCAGTCAACTGGAAATGTTATGAATCAACCTGGAATTGGATGTGTGTCTCTATTGTCTCAATGCACTGTGAAGAGGATGGTTTGAGTGGCCAAAAAATCTCCAAGGATCACAGCTGGAGAACTGCAGAAGTTAGTTGCGTCTTGGGGTCAGAAAATCTCCAAAACTACAATCCAAAGTCACCTACATCACCACAAGTTGTTTTGAAGGGTTTCAAGAAAAAAGCCTCTTTTGGCAATAAACACCAGAGGTCGTTTTGGCGCACACAGAGAGGTAGCCATATGGAAAAGTACCTCATGCCCACGGTTAAATATAGTGGTAGCGCTTTAATGTTTTGGGGCTGTTTTTCTGCCAGAGGACCTGGACATTTTGTTAGGATACATGGCATCATGGACTCTATCAAATATCAACAGATATTAAATGAAAACCTGACTGCCTCTGCCAGAAAGCTTAAAATGGGCAGTGGTTGGATCTTCCAGCAGGACAATGATCCAAAGCATACATCAAAATCAACACAAAAATGGTTTACTGACCACAAAATCAAGGTCCTGCCATGACCATCCCAGTCCCCTGACTTGAAACCCATAGAAAACCTGTGGGGTGAGGAGGAGAGTCAACCAGCATGGACCTTGAAATTGGCAGGATCTGGAGAGATTCTGTATGGAGGAATGGTCTCAGATCCCTTGCCATATTTTTTTTTTTTTGGATAAACCTGTGTTTTGTTTGCAATTGTTTGATATCCACGAGAGTATTTTTTTGAGTTTTGTGTTTGAACAAAAGATCAAAAGGTTAAACAATAAAGACATTTTGGCTAAAAATAGGTGGACACCTGACTATCACACCCATATGTGTATTTTGAACATCCTATTCCAGATTTATTCCCCTGTTGCTGTTATAATAACCTCCACTCTTCTGGGAAGGCTTTCCACTAGATTTTGGAGCATGGTTGTGGGGATTTGTCCATTCAGCCACAAGAGCATTAGTGAGGTCAGGCACTGATGTCAGGTGAGGAGGTCTAGGGTGCAGTCAGCGTTCCAGCTCATCCCAAAGGTGTTCAGTGGGGTTAATATCAAGGCTCTATGCAGGCCACTTGAGTTCTTCCACTTCAGCCTTGGCAAACCATGTCTTCATGGAGCTCGCTTTGTGCACAGGGGCACTGTCATACTTAACAGGTTTGGGCCTCTTAATTCCAGTGAGGGGAAATTGAAATTGTAATTCTCATCAAGGTCAGAATCTACATTTTGTACTTAACACAGACACCATTATGCTGTCCAGTACACCGAGTATGTCTTGTTCTTTATATAGAGAACAGTTTTAAACAGGATGCTTAGAAATTGTTTAAATGTGCCAAGAATCCTGAAGGAGGTCCACCCAATCAAATGTGAACAAACAGTGCCTGCTCCTAATTAGAAGCAGACAAATAATGTCTTCCGGGTGGTGTGAGCTGCAGCAGTACAGCTCTGATTGGGAGATAGCAGAGAAGACATGGCCCAACGGATTGGAGCCTGAATTGCACACTGGCTACTCTCTGAAACAGGATGATTAACAATGCTGAGAACAACAAAAACAGACCAAGTGTCAAGTGTTTCAATTCATGAGACATGAAGCAGCTGCAAATGTCGCACGGTTTTTAGAAACTCTAAAGAAAGTGGTGAGCATGAATATCAAAATAAATAAAGCTATATAATCTTTAGGAAGAACTATGCACTCATATTCCTCTTCCACATCCTATTGCAAAATTGCAGAGGAAGCAAAATGAGGAACCAGGGCTGAACAATTAGTAACATAAAGAGACAGTCTTTGTGGAGGCACCAAGTACTGTGAAGAGCACACTGAAAAAGAAAAGTGAGAGAGAGAATCAAAATTACAAACATATTCTCACGTAAAAGCAACACTGCTGAACTTTAAAAAATAAAAAAAAATCTATGGGAGAAGAAGACAGATGAACTACGTGTTTAAATCCTAAACCTGTTCTTATTTCTGTTGGATAGTGTATCAAGTGTAGAAATGATCAGTATTGATCAATGATCAATATTAGTGGAGGGCACTGTAAATACATTACTTGTTTAACTGACAGTGCAGTAAGCCCTGCATCCTCTCTATTTTCATTTAATTGGTTGTCAAATCCAGCCAGTCACAATAATTTCTGCCCCCTGGGCAGACTTTGAGAAAGTCAATAATGTGTGCATTTCAGCCACAATTTCAATTATCACTGAGTGCTAGTAGCAAGTCCCAGAAAGCAGTAAAGAGTTCTGTAAAACACACACTAAGCAAGTGCACAAACCCATAACAGAACTGACAAGGGTCTACAAATGTGTCTGTGCAAACACAGTGTTCAGACTCAGCATGTCCCTGGCCACAAGAAGAGCATCATTCAATAATAGCAGAAAGTAAATAATAATTTAAAAAAAAAAAAAAAAACAGCCTTCGTTGAGACACAAAAACAAAAACTAGAGAAACGGTGAGGTTGTCTAAGTTAGGGGTTTCACAGGATAATCCTGAATCCACCTGCACCACCAGATCTGCTCTACTTCTCTTCAATCACACAATTCTTTTTTTTTTCTAGAGTGCATATTATAATTTGTACATCAATGCCCTTGCAATTAACTGAATATGTAATTTTAATTTTGTCTACAATATATAAACCATTAAAGCTATAAGACTATAAAAGACAAACAGACTAAATCTACTCTGTGTGCCAGTGTTCTACTGTGTTTAACGCTCAGCATTAAACATTAAATATTTACTCAAATAGTAGTACATATACACTGACTCCAAGATTTACATCACAGTAATTCTTCTACATTTCTATAATTATTGATCAAACACTAAGAAGGTCAGTGAAGACATGAAGGCTTGGGAAAGAGGCTGGAACAAGGCTGGATCAGCAAGCAGCTAGCACACTGATAAAATGACCTCATCGTGCTTCTACTTGTGCTTTGAGTTACTGTATCTGAACTTGCACAGGCACATGAGAATGGGGCAGGCTCAAGCTACAGTCATTTATTTGTAAAATATCAAATTTCACATTCCACTGAAATAGAATAAAGAAAAAAAAAAAAGAAAAAAAAACACACACACACATGTTCCTGTTTGACCTAAACCTTACACAGCCCACTTACTTCCTTCTCATTTTAATCCAATACTGCATTGTCTGTATTTCCATATTAATGCCTGATTGGCTTTTATATTTTATGATGTAATAACAGCTTTCCTATCACACATTCACACTTTCCTATCACACAGATTTTCCCATTCGATTTTCAGTTCCCCTTTATTTCCAAATGCAGCAAAACCACCCGAGTGATGAGTTTCACAGTGTCTCCTCAACATAAATACAGTAATTTACTCATAAAAACATTGATTGACTTTAAGAGCAAACAGAGACTGAAAAAACACCTTCCATTCCTAGTCAAATTGAAGAACTTAGATTAAAATCAAACTCTTTTCATCTGATGCAGGGTGCGTTATGAACTTGAACTTAAATAGTTTGCACAGGTTAAACCTGAACTAAACTTATAAGCTTTAACTAAAATAGTAGCTTTCCAGCTCTTTCTGCACTTCTGCAGCTTTACTTCTGTCTCACTTTCATCAACAATATCACACATGCATACAACTGTAACTGCCAGAGAGAGGAAGACAGAGGGAGAGAATAAAAAAAAACGGGAAGCAAAGTTCATTCGTTCCACATGAGCCATTACACCTCTGGTACATTACATCATCTTCTAATGATTATTACAGTAAGATACAGTGCATTTATGATAGTCAATTAATTGATACTACTGTAAAACAATAGCACAGTATTGTATTTCAGCATTACTGTAGTTTTCTTGAATTTTTAAATGACCTCATTCAGCAGCAATCACCAGTAATTTACTGTCAGGAAGTTTTCTTTTTTAAGGTATTACATGTATTGTTAAGTGTGTGTGTAGGTGTGTATGTGTGTGTTTTAGGTTCTTTAAACTTTCTTGAATCTGCTGGACACTAACCCATCATAAACTCCACAATTTCATGAACAATTGTTCACTCCAGCTCCATGCAAATCATCTCAACTGCCATTCCTCAACCTACCTTCTCATCTCCTCTTATCCCCTCCTGCTTTGGCGCTTTCTCTCTCTGCACCAACATGTCTCTCTGTGGTCCTAACAGGCCTTCTTAGAACCCGCTATGTAACATTATTTACATTGCTGCACTGTAATTATGGCTGATAAGAGTGTGGCCGCGATTCCAGTGCTGATTAACCACAGAGCCTGTGGTTCATCTGGAGTTCAACCTTGATCACTTCATCGCTTTATTTTCCTCTTTTCCTCTCTGCTAACTTCAGGACTCTTTGGATTTTTCTAGTTCTCTCCTTCTTGTGCTCCATAGCTCTGTTTCGGGACTGCCTCTCTACTCTCCTCAAAATGAATGTAAAAGTGAGTGGATGTTCCACAACAGGTCTGAAAGACATACAAACATATTTATAAGGGTTTTATAATGTAGTGTTGATAACAGCAATAATTTTAGATTGCAGTAATTAACTTAACTATTATTTCATTCACCTTTCATACCAATTGTGTAACATCCTCATTACATACTGTCAACTTGATGAGTCAATTAGAAACAAAAAACCAAGTTCATTTTTTTTACCTATTAAAGCGATCTGACGCATTTCCTGCACAACTCTGCCTAGCAAAGCACAAAAGCATCACTCTAAACCACTGAGTGTAAACTCTGCTGACAAATAATGCCAGGAACATGCCTTGTTTCCGTCCTGCTGAGGGATGAGATTAAAGCTACATCGCCCCCTTCTGGTAACATTCTATCACACGTGTTTCAGCAGCAGTAACTAAGATCATTGATGCAGTAAACATCATTTGAAATATTGGTTCAGAAAAATTTCCTGAGTCAAGTACGCTGATCGATTTAAGCCACATTTGTATAGTCCTAGTCGTAATTATCAGGTTAATCACTGAAAAATTTTAACAATACGATTTTCACCTTCTTTATTTGGCAATTTCTAAAATAGCACTTGGGTCAACACAGTGTATTTTTGCACAATGAAATAGAAGTAAAGTTGCAAAAAGTGTAACACTTAATTAGCGACAAAAAATGCTGTTGAGAGTTGCAGAAAGTAAATGGACAGGCCACAAAAATATTTATTTATTTATTTAAATCATGCATAGTTAATTGTGAAAACAATGTGGTTACAAGATACTAAACAAGGACATGAAACTGTAATGAGATATGGTCTTGACATAGTAATGTGCCTGTGAGAAGTGTTTTATCCATTCATCCATCCATTTTCTGTACTGCTTATACTCACAGGGAGCCTGGAGCCTATCCCGGGGACTCGGGGCACAAGGCGGGGGACACCCTGGATGGGGTGCCAATCCATCAAAGGGCACAATCGCACACACACTCACACACCCATTCACACACCATGGACAATGGTCTTTGGACTGGGGGAGGAAACCGGAGTACCTGGAGGAAACCCCCAAAAGGACGGGGAGAACATTCAAGCTCCACGCACACAGGGCGGAAGCGGGAATCAAACTCCCAACCCCAGATGTGTGAGGCAAAAGTGCTAACCATTAAGCCATCATGCCCCTGGGATGTGTTTTATCATGTTTCAAATGTAATCAAATAATTCCAGAAAATGTAGTTTAAAATCTAAGCTGACTGAGCCTTCATCTTCTATGGTTACAGTCCACTTTTAGTAAGTGCAGTTCATAATTTTATCCATAAAGTTTAGTGTCAGTTTTATCTATTTAATATTGCACTTTAATGCCATTCCATAGTTTTTTGGATTGTAACCCAAAACATGAATTTAATAGTGGCGTATTGCATCTATAGACTACCGTTTAGAAGGTTGTGAGCTCAAATCTCTTCACCGCCAAACTGCCACTGCTGAACCCTTTAACAAGGCCTTTAACCCTCAAATGCTCAATTGCATAAAATGAGATAAATGTAAGTTGCTCTGGATAAGGGCGTCTTCCAAATGCCATAAATGTAAATGTACTGTTCTTCTCTGTTCTTGCACATTTGTGTGAATAGTATGTAAACACATAGTTATGCCTGAGGTCTGAATACAGATGTGTGCAATTTTGGTATTAAGTCCTCTCTACGAGTGCTTAACACAGCTTAACTGAATATGGTCCTATGACAATTAGCGTGGTTAAGAAAACAAATTCTGAACAAACAAATCACACTTGGTTGCTTGGAATTTGCAAAGCAGCCTCTCATTCTAGTAACTGGATATGTGAAATCAATCAGAGTTGCCCTGCTGTGTGAACAATGACATAATTCTTAAAATATGACTCGTAGATTATTTTGGTGGCAGTCAGCTGAATCTGTTTTGAAACTCATGTTTGAATGCTACCACAAGATAAAGAATTTAAGGGAAAAAACCCACAGTATTCACAGGTAAGTGCAGACAATTCTTGGTTCTGACCTGTAGGATGCTGGCCCATTCATTTGTTTTTTTCCCATTTATAGAGCCTGGGCCCACAGAGACCAGATTTTCCTCTAAGCAGATATATTATTGACAGTTGCCAGAATATGAGGAGAACTTCACTACCTGGTACAATGTATGTGCTCTGACTTTAAATATGGCATGGCCATGTTCTGGTTAAATGAGCTGGATGTGGGTTAATTACTGTTGGGCAGGTCCTATACCTTTGTCTGGAAGCAGCAGAAAAGCTGGGTCAGGTAGGGGTGTTTCCTGGCCAGAGCGAGGATACGTTTCTCAGTGAGAGTGCAGTCAACATCATCGTCCTGCAGGATGACATCTTTCTTCAACACCTTCACAGCATACACCTCATCTGTGCCTCTCAGTTCAGCTAGCATCACCTAGCATCAGGAGAGATGAGAGAAATGGGCATTACAACCATTTTACACATTTGATCCCTGACACCCTTATTTTTTTATTTTATTTTATTTTATTCTTAGAAATCTGCATTGATGCTAAATAATAGCCTGTTTAAATTTGTAACTAATTATGTTATTATGATGTTATAAGCATTTTATATCTTTGTATTGTAGCTACATCTAGAACTTTTTGCACTATAAAGCCAATATTTAAAAATATGTCAGTCCGTTGTACATTTTAGTATGGACGGGAGATACAGACTTAAAACTATTTCATGAAATGTCATGGTATTTTTGGCGGTAGTGATATAAATAAAATATGAAAATAGCAACATTCAACACACATACAGTGGTTGGTGTTTTTGCTTGAGGTGGTGGAACAAATTTGATGTGTTTCCACCCTTATTTGATATGGGTTTTTGACACACTTTACAAATCACAGATGTTTGATTCACATCTGATCTTCCGTATCCAAACCACTTCCATATTATGGAGGAAGCTCCTTTTTTAATTCTTCTTCTTTGTCTACGGTTTCAACTCCGCCTTCCGCCATGCTTGTTCTCCTTCCACATGTGAGATGAGCATTTGCGTAAACATGTCAACAACTATATCGTCAATATCACAGGATGACAAATTCATATCATGGGGAGGAATTGTACTGGTATATCATGGATGATACGATATGGCACAGCCGTCCTTTTTAGTCCTACAAGTCAAACAATGTACCTAAGATCAATATTTAGCAATTTTTTATGCATATCCATTATCACTTTCTCAATTGTTTGATGTTAATGTTGATATTGCAATCCCATATATACGCAGCTCCAAAGTCCTTTCCAATAGTGTGCTATATAATAACAATATTATCTTGCATATCTTGCCCTCATGTAATCATGAATCTGTCACAGTGTATTCGAACAGAGCTAACGATCTACATTTCCTTTTGCACTGGGTTTTTAGTTGTTTACCTAAGTTTACTTATTTTTTTTCCCACCTTCCCAAAGCTGCCTTTGCCCAGCACTTTGATAAAGGAAAAGTGATCAAGGCTCATCCTCTTCGACTGAACAATCTTCACATCTCCATTCTCATGGCCCTCATTCACTGTGCCCTGGAGCCCAGTGGCCATGGAGGAAGAGGATGAAGAAGACTTGTGCTCTTGACCGAATGACAAAGCCTTACGTATGCTTTCAAGCTCAGCCAGCTCTGAGACAGAAAGAAAAGGAAACAGTTCAGTGCTGAAGGCATGGATAATTTCAATGACATGCTGTACATTGTTTCCATACAGATGTTTTAGAATGTTTTTAAGGCACATTTATGAAAAGTTGCAAAATGACCAAATAAATAAATAAATAAAAGCAGATATTCACATGCAATTGACATGGTGATAAGGGAAGCTCAATTCCAATGGCAAAAATACTTAAGTTCAACAACCTATCTCTGCCTAATATTTATTGTGTTAGTATGTGGTTTTAGAAGTAGCCATGGACAGACTAAAATGTTTAGTTACTACATAATTTATTATTTTTTTAAAATCCCCTTTCTAATGACTTGTCATTTCACTTCATGATTTCTTTTTATTTAGGAATTTGCATTTAAACCAGTGGATGGAAATCCCACTAGTGACAGAAAAATGAAGTGTGAGAATAAACTGTTCTTTACCCTGTTCACATGGTGATGTCGGAGCTGATTTGCAGCGATCAGATTCTTCTGATGAGGTTGGCTCTGAGGTGGCTGGCTGGGCGTCCTGCCCTGGAGTCAACTGCATACCGAATAGAAACATCAAATTTCTCATTACACTTGCCTTAATCCTAGTGCATTTAGTTGTCATTACTGTCTTTCTCTAATCTATTGCCACCTATCTTCATTATTATCATCATCATTTTCACTTTTATTTGTATAGTGCTTTTAACAATGGACATTGTCCCAAAGCATTTTGGGTCATCATTTTCACCATCACTTGTTGTCACTCATTTCAGAATTAGAACCATATTTATTTAGGAAATTTGCTGCACATACACTCATTGAAATGACTTTATTAGGAACACCTCTATCATCAGCCAATCATGTGGCCCGCAGTGCAATGCATAAATTCATGCAGATATGGACCAGCAGCGGGTAATGTTCATATTAACCATCAGAATGGGAACCAACAGCATAAATCGATGGACCCAACGTACCTTGTGTCAACAGTCCAGGCTGGTGGAGCTGGTGTAATGGTGTGGGGAATGTTTTCTTGGCACACTTTGGGCCTGTTAATACCAATCAATCATCACTTGAATGCTACAGCCTATTTGATTACTGTTGCTGAACCTGTTCATACATTCATGGCCCCAATTTACCCATCTTCTAACAGCTATTTCCAGAATCATAATGCACCATGTCACAAAGCAAAAATCGTCTCAAACTGCTTTCATGAACATGACAATGAGTTCAGTGTTATTCAGTGGCCTTCCCAGTCACCCAATCTAAATCCATTAGAACGTCTTTGGGATGTGGTAGCATGGAAGATTCGCAGCATGAAAGTGCACCTGAAAAATCTGCAGGAATTGCATGATGCAATCATATCAACATGGACCAGAATCTCAAAGGAATGTTTCTAACATCTTGTGGAATCCATGCCACGAAGAATTGAGGCTGTTTTGAGAGCAAAAAGGAGGCCCTACCCAGTGTTAGTATAGTGTTCCGAATAAAGTGCTCAGTGAGTGTGGTTTATCATAGTATTATCACGGTTTTACAGCTCAAGTTAAATTTACCTTTTTCCTGCGCTGGGTGCTGTTAGAGATCTTGTCTGGTGTCACTCCGAGATCGGACAAAACCTTTGCGATCCCTCTTGCATCCACCCCACAGTTAGGAGCTACATTAGTCTCACAACGCCGGTGAACATTCATTTTACAAACTGAAACACGGGCAGACAGAGAAAGAGCGAGAGATGTAGGAAAATCACTCTAGAGCTTCACTGCAGTTGCTTTTAGCTCAGTCACTGAATGAACACTTTATGAACCTAATGATTGAATTAGGTTCAACAGGCTGAAGATCCCCCACCAGGGGGCACCACTACTCAAATAACGTTTGTATACATGATTGCTGAACGGGGAGGCCCTGACGTGAGCTGACACTGGTTAGATCTGACGAATGAATGAATATTTGAACAAATTGTGCATATATGAAGTAAAAGTAAAAACCCTTATGCACACACAGGCTACATTTAATTCTGCTACCATCATACAACAACTGCTTTATTTTATTTATTTATTTTATTTTATTTTATTTTTTACATTATTATTAATGTCGGTAGTAATTGCTCCGTCCTAGTGGCTTAATGCTAAAAGTATTTGTAAGTTGGGCCTAAATCACGTTTTATGTGAATATAATATGCATATAAAACCAAGCATTTACTGCACTCATTACTCAAATGCCTACAGCCAGGAACATTTTTCACATTAGAGATGCACAGCTGTTGCTCAGCTACAGACAGAAATATCTAACAGCTTCACATTCGTTCAGTTTCAAGTGTGAGAAAAAAGTCTTCTTCTCACACTTGATATGAAAATGAACTTTGATATGAACTTCTTCATTTGATCAAGATAAGGCTTCAGTGATCTCAACCAAAATTCAGCTGAGACCTGCATACTTCAAAGATGATCGTGGGTACAAAGAATCAATAACACGATGCGTCCTTTTTTCGAGAACACTTAAAATAGTGAAACAATTGAAATAATGAAAATAAATTAAAATAGTGGTTTGTGATATTTATGTTTTTTCTAGAAATGTGATAATCATATACTTTCAAAGATGAATTAAAAACTAACTAATTCAGATTGCCATGCAATGCCATGTTTAAAATTCCATGTTAAAAATCCTTTCTATTCCAGCCCTAAAATAGGCCCTGCCTCCAATCAGCACGGAGCTGCTCAGCTCTGAATTAATGGGGTATACATAGTTTTATCAGAGAGCGGGTTCAGATTAAAGTGAAATGCTCTTCTTGCTCTATCAATTGTCCTAAAAACAACAACAGAAAGCTTTAAAAAAAAAAAAAAATACAAACTACTCCTTCAACACAGCACTTTCATTCATATTCATAACAACACCCTTAACAACTGCCTTACCTTTGCACTGCAGCCCTTGTCGCATCAGCCCCCAGAGTAAAGAGCCACAGTGGTCGCAGAAGGTTGGTACTTTATAATTGTGAATACTGAACTTGTGAGGCATGTTTACACTGAAGCGCTGAGAGCCAACCTGTGCACAGAAATGAGATCCATAACGCTCGCTGTTCATTTGTTCTGGATTCATTGTTCTGGAAAAACGCTATTTTGTATCTGACTATAAAAGTCTATGAAATGAGAGTGAAGACTGACCTCCTCTGGAGTGTCATCCTGCTTCTTTAGCCCGGGACACTTTGTGATGATGAGCTCGTGGCATCTTTTATGGACTACACAGGTACAAACTGTACAACAACAACAAAAAAAAATTATTTAAAAAATTAGGTTAACACTAAAACCACTTTCAAAGTGTTAAAGGAAAGTTTGCCATCTGCTACAAGAATAGTGATTATATTTATATTAGATACTGGAATATCTTGTCTTTCTCTAAATGAAAAGGGGCTAAAGAAGTGTAAAGAAAGCTAAGCACACATGGAAAGGTGAAAGGTCCCAACCTTGACATTGGTATCCCTGTTTTCCTAATACACCCCTGCAAATTAACACAGAAAACACATGTTAGACAAACCAGACATCACGCTCTGTCAACGCGTATACATGTCTGAATTTTCCACAGCGCAGATTCACAACCAAAAAGGTTTACAGCCTGTTGGGAGCAGTAGAGGACGCCATTTGCTAAAAAATAAATAAATAAATAAATAACAAAAAAACCAACAACCAAAAAACGTCACACCACGCTTACTGATGGCAGAAAAAAGACAACATTGTGTTGTGACACACAGACACACTGTTGTTTGGTGTCACAGAGGCACACAGTTATGCAAATTGACTAACTGTACGGCCTTGAGACCGAAAAAAGAATCAAACGGCAGAGGAGTAAAAATATCCACAGCTGTCTGTCTGCTCCATCAGCACGTTATTGTGGACTTGCTTAAATAAGATATCTATATCACAATAGGCTATAGTACATATGACATGACTTACATATATGACTTACATATCACATTCAGTATAGAAGGCAAATGCAGTAGAGGATAAAAGTCTATTAAGAACTTTAAAGATAACTAAAGCTGAGGCCGTGTGTGTACGACTGGCACTTTTTATTATTGCGTCATCTGTTGTGCCTCTTCAGAAGCACACAATGATTGTCATTTTACATTCAAAACAGAAAATATATAATATACTGTATATACCGTTTCCATCATCTTTCACATTACATCGTCTCTGTATTGATAGGACACCCAAGGTGTTTTTGTTTGTTTTTTTGTTTTTTTTTTACATTTCTGGCATCACCATGCAGACATTTGCATAAAAACAGGTGGATGGAAATCCCAGAAGATGGATTGGAAAGAGAGAGAGAGAGAGAGAGAGAGAGAGAGAGAGAGAGAGAGAGAGAGAGAGAGAGAGAGAGAGAGAGAGAGAGAGAAGAAAACATTTATATGCTCAAAGTAATCTGATAACTGCCAAAAATACAATAATTCAATCAACATGCTCACAATGCACTTCAGTAATCCAGTAACACGAATACTCTGGTCTACAGGAGTCAACTAATAATACCACTTATTTTAGCAGAATATTGTTCTGTTTTATTGACACACAAAACAAACTATATATTTTTAATCCATAATGATTTGTATTTAATGACATTTGACTCAAGGTGTCTGGCTTCTAATGAGGTTAACATTGGTTTGGGAGTTTTATAGTTACAGATCTCACATAATGCTGTCCTTCTTTTAGCTGACTTTCATTTGTACCAAAGACTAGATTTTTTTTTGGCTTTTTTTGGCTGTTTACATGACCAGTTCAGTAATCTGATAATGGCAATGAATATTAGTGTGCATGTGAATGCACTCAGGAGCCAGAGAGAGGGAGAGAGAGAGACAGAGAGAGAGAGAGAGAGAGAGAGAGAGAGAGAGAGAGAGAGAGAGAGAGAGAGCGAGAGAGAGAGAGAGAGACCTTACCAGATGAAGTCACGACAGTGAGAGCAGTAGGTGGGCTGTCTCAGGTACGTGGCCATAAACTTGTGTCCGTTGACCTGATGGACACGTCTGCGTACTGCCCCCTGGCGCTTACGGGGTCGCATGCGCTCACGGAACACTCGTTCTTCATTTTCCCCAGATGCAGCAGCTGTCAGACACAGAGTGACATATACAGTAGGTTAAATTACCCAATAATTAAAACAGTGAGACAAACACTGAGCTTACAGAATATACTATATAGGACTATAAGAGCCGTGAAGATAGGGTCCGAGATTTTTCGGTAGCTGTCAATTAACTATATGATCAAAATATCTGTGGAGCCACAGGCTAAATAATAAACACAACAACAACAAAAACAACAACAAATAATGACTGACTATTTAAAGCACCTTTAAATTCTATGGATCATCACCATGCAAAAGGGCAGTGTCTGGCTCAGTTCTACCCCAGATTGACTCCTATCCTCCTACATCTGACCACACACACTCATACGCACTCTCTCTCACACGCAGTGTGAAATATCTCCAGCTGTAAACTGCACAGGGGAAACACACCCACTTGTGCTGTAGCTCTTTTACTCAAGCACACTGTCTGAGGTCACCCCAGGCAGCAGAGAATAAGAACAAACACATCTTTCATTCCTCCACCTAATTGCCCTCCTGAAGGTTCTACACTCTGTGTGTGTGTGTGTGTGTGTGTGTGTGTGTGTGAGAGAGAGAGAGAGAGAGAGAGAGAGAGAGAGAGAGAGAAAGAGAGAAAGAGAGACAGAGAGAGAGAGAGAGAGAGAGAGAGAGAGAGAGAGAGACCTGAGGCCTGAGACCACCTGACTCAGCATATGCTCTGTTCAGCCATGTGCCTTAACACAGGTCAAATCACATAGCCTGAGGGTCATTGCAATGCATGGAGAATAGCATCGACTGGGCTGAGTTTGTGTGTGTTCATGCACAATTGTACATTAGGACCTGGCATTAAATCCATTCTGTTCAGAGGAGAGTTTCCCAGTTTCACTTTAACTATAGTCAATGAACTATCTGTTGCATCTTTTCTTTTCGTGTTTTCGAGCTTGGATTAGACTCATGCAGAAAATTCTCAGGTAATCTCAGGCTGACTCACATTCAAAATTTTAGACCTGATTAAAGTTCCAGTGTGTATTAGGTGTTGATTAAATCAGATTATTTGTTAGCATGTATGTGGATTTGACTAATATTAACTATTCATTATGATTTTGTTTACTGGTGACCTGACAACAGCTGTCACTGTTACAAGGTAACATGTTCTGTAATTAAGGAGTTTATTTGGTTTCTTATTGGTGGCGTTCGGGATTGGACAGAATTATCTCAGGCTGCAGTTGTGTTCGGATGTGATGTTCGTTGTTCATGTTGCGGGATGGATTGTTTTCAGGCTACTGGTTGGTCCCACTGATTACAATTTTACTTGTGTTTGTGTAGATGTTATGGTATGAACTGTGTATGAGCATCCATACATTTTCTATACCGCTTATCCTTCCTGGGTTACGGGGAACCTGGAGCCTATCCCAGGGAACGGGGGACACCCTTGACGGGGTGCCAGTCCATTGCAGGGCACAATCACACACTATGTACACTTTTGAACATGCCAATCAGCCTACAATGCATGTCTTTGGATTGAGGGAGGAAACTGGAGCACCCAGAAGAAGCCGCCGAAGCACGGAGAGAACATGCAAACTCCACACACACACAAACACACACACACACACGGCAGGAATTGAACCCTCAACCCTGGAAGTGTGAGGCAAACATGCTAACCACTAAGCCACCGTGTGTATGAACAAGTCCCCCTTTTACAACAAAGCTCCTGTCTCACTTTACCTTCTTTTACAATCATATGCACCATCAACTCATCTGTTGCCTCTTTGTCAGTTTCGTGTCAGTAATCTGCTGGAATGTGTTTTATATTTGCATATGCGTTGCTGGGATTTTTGCAGCAAGGGCAGCCGCTAAGGGGGAGAGGACTTCAGAGGGATAGATGTGCTTACATAATGCTTTATCTGATTAGAGAGCAGACTGTAAAAGAGTGCAGGAAAACAAATCTACAAACCATCAGTGATGCCCAAGCTATGATACACAGCTCATTTCCATATACTGTAACACACAAAGTCACAAACACACAGACACACTCAAACACAGACAGACACACAAACACAAAAGACATGATACTTGAATACATTGCTATTGACATGGCTATAATGCATCTACTACGTCTTCATATATAAGAACAGTGAAAAAACATACTTTACATCATCAAGATTCATGCTTTAAATACAAAAGCAAAGTAATATGTATAGTAAATGATACATAGTAAATACTTAGTATCTAACTTAATAAAAGCAGCCAAAAATTGCTTGTATAAAAAAACAGTATATACACACACATTAAACTTTTTGAACATGTTCTATAATTGTCTAACTCTACATCTTGTAAAATATGCAAAATTGTAGAATAAAATCCTTCCATGAGGAAAACATAAACATTAAAACATTTGAATAATACAGTGTATCTGTGAGTGTGTGTGTGTATCTGTGACTGTTTAGGATGTATGCTTCTGTGTTTTTTTTTTTTTTTTTTCTTTTTACCTCCAGATGTTCCTCCAGATGCTCATCCATGACTGTACGGTAAAAACGGAGCTTACAACCCTCAAACCACAAAATATGTTTTTACCATGAACCATAAAACAAGTTTCAGGAAATCACACACACACACCCATGCACAAGTGCACACACACACACACACACACCACCTGTACACACTTGTACATATATAAAAGCATGACAGCATTCAACAGGTGAAATTCAAAAACAAATTGGTCCAGTTAAATTGAGTTTCCATCTGCATAGCTTCACTGAAGTGCTGAATCTCTGCATAAGGAAAAATATAAGGGCCTTTGCCCAAGATCGAAAACTGGCATTCCAATAAAGCACAGTGTAACCAATAGTAATGGAAACATATTTTTCAAATAAGCAATGACATTCCAAGTGCTTACTCCACACCTTAAAAAATGCTCAAAAGTCTGTAAGCACAGACTTTCAAACATTTAGTGTAACCTCAAAACGGTGCAGTTTCTCCATGACCAACATGATCTTACTGCTTAACATTTACATAATTCAACTCATAAATGACAAATAAGATCAGATTTACAACTTACACCTTCTTACAGCTAATTTTTTAAATTACTTTTGCCATCTTACTGCTTCTCTTTAGAATGGTAAAAGACATAATACACAACTTAGAAATCAGCTTAACATTTGTGAAGTATTTAAATGTAAACACATCTAAATACAGTCAGACCGTCTCCCCTTGTACCTGTCCTCATAATCCCTCATGCCTCCTCATCCTCACCCCTCAATTTTAAGTTTTTAAGTCTCACTCTCCTCTCATTAAATTCTCTCCCTCGTCCCTCTGTCTGTCAGCATGGAGTGGAGGATGAATCATGCAGGAGGTTGAGCTGATGAGAGGGCAGGCCGAGTGGAACAGAGGGCCATGCTCGCCCACTGCCAGACTGCCAGAGGACAACAATTCAACTCCAACACCACTTCAGCCCCAGACAAACCATAAGCAGGCAACACAAGCACACTCCAAGCCAGCCACGGTTTATGAAATGAAAACAGTATTAATCAGAGAGAAAGAGAGTGAGAAAAATCACACATCTGCTGGAAACACAATATAGAGCCAAATTATAGCTTGAGGTCAATCAATTACACTACAGCTGAAATTTATCAAAGAGAGATGGATTCATAGTTCAGAGCATAGATGTTGACACGTTATTAAAAATATGAGTGAAATTATGATAGTAAAAGCAAAAACGATATGGCCCAGTGGTGTACTGGTTTGATCTGGTTGGCTCTGGACCAACACACATCTCACTACTTACCACTGTGTTTGACAGTATATGACATATTTAAAGAAATTTAATGTTACCACAACAACATATACATATAGTCATTCAATCAAGACATGTTTTGTGTGTAGAGATCAACAGTTTTGCACTGAAGCTACAAGGCTGAAGTAGCTAGCACATGAAAGTTTATTTCACCCTAAAATCCATCCCCAAATCCACATATACTTATATACCAAGGACATTCCATATTTACACATTTAAGTTCAGAGTGGAACTATATGATCATGCCTTGAAGTGTTTTGAGGTGGAACCTAGGAGTCACTGCAGTTGTTTTTACATGGTGATGTTTTATTCATGTTTATAGATTACAGTATATTGAGTGTTAAGCCACATCAGCAAGTCTGCATAACCGTTATTGAAGAACTGGATGCAGTTTGATGTCTGATTCATTCTGATGCTCTACTTCTGCTGGGAGCTTTCTGCACTTCCCCACATGGGGCCACATGGATACCCCAATGATTTGCACTTCCCAAAACAATTAATGTCCAAGTCTCACTCATGCTTCAGTGTACAATCTCACCTGGATACTGTAGATTTGTACCTACAAACTGCTGCTGTAATCATAAAAAATGTCCAGTGCTCATCCAGGACTCTTATTCACAATATGCTCATAATGAACATCCTTGTAACGCAAACTTATAGTTGTTTGCCTTTAGTCTTCAACAACTGTACTCTAATGATTTATAATCTCACTAACTCACTAGAAATGAGACAGAGTCCATTAAAGTCCACTAGAGTCCATCTTAGTTCCAAGATTTGTTCTTGGTTTATTGCTTGCTCATTAGGGATCTAAATTACATCCAGATTTCTGTAAAGATGCTTTTGTGACATTGTCTACACAAATCTATACAAATAGAATTGGATTGAATATTTAGAGAAGAGATTTTGGGTAAAATTGTCTTCTATTAATTGTTACCTGAAAAACTGAAGAAGCACACATTTTGGGTTCAGGGAACATGTATAAATGCGATATTTTCCTGAACTATTCTTTGACAATGTTCAGTGAGAGCTATGAAGCCCCACCTAATTTGTCTTCCTTAGAATAAGAGTGACAGAAAAAAAACAGACTGAGAGAAGGGCACAGAGATTTATTCTTCAATCTCTATCTCTCTTTCCCTCAGAAACACACTGGGAGCTGGCTGAGGATGAATACAGGGATATGATGGACATGCTGTGTCTAGAAGAGATGTTATCTAACAAGCCATCTGGCAAATATCTCTCTCACTCAACATATTAGAGCACAGAAGAACTCCTCCACTTTGCAGTAGTACTACATTTGCAAAACTACAATTTCCATGAATACACACACAAAAAAACAAACAAACAAACAAAAAAAAAAACAATGTGCACTCTAACAGGATTTTCAGGTGCTATAAGCATGCTGGAAACAGATTATGAACAGATGAGGACTTTGGACCAATCCCTTTTACATGCATGTCTCTCATCCCTTGGCCTCTTTCTCTCTTTTCCTCTCCAGACCTTGTTCTTGCCTTTTTTTCCATCCCTGGAAACCTGTGAGCTCACAGGCTGGTTTCCATGACGACCCCCGCAATCTAAACGATCTGAGCGCCAGGGCTGCCCTGCTGTACAAACACGAGGAGAGAGTGGAAAAGACCCCGAACACACTCGTGCATCGATCGATTCAACCATGACGGAGATAGCAGTGAGGATCTGAGCAGAGGTGAGGGATGGAGAGAAAAGAATGATGGGAAAAGATTAGGCTTAAAACAAATCACTGAGAGATAGATAGATAGAAAGATAGATAGATAGATAGATAGATAGAGAGAGAGAGAGAGAGAGAGAGAGAGAGAGAGAGAGAGAGAGAGAGACAGTGAGTATGTCTAAAAATAGACCTCTCGCTCCACCACTCTCCAGAGCCGCATGCGTTTGCATGGTAATTGGTGATGGGTTGTACACATTAGGAACGAATTAAGCCTCAGAGAAAGTTTAGGTGAGGCTAGAAGAGGACATGGGTGGGCACAGAATATATAATATATTATATTATATCTGATACTAAACCAACCAATATTCGCCCTGATGTTAATACAGTGCCCTCCACTAATATTGGTAATTAAATAATTGTAATTGCCAATAATTGTTTCACACCTATATTTAACAAAGATTTATTTTTATAAACCTGTGTATTGTTTGCAATTGTTTGATATCCATGAGAGCAGAGTATTTTTGTGAATTTTTTTAACAAAATATTAAAAGGTTAAAGGGGTCATATCATGATTTTTAAACGTTAATTATTTTGTTTATTGGGTGTAATAAAATAGGTTAACATGCTTTAATGTTCACCAAATGCATTATTTGTCAAATAATGTACGTTACTGCAGTGCCTCTATTCCCAGGCTGCCTGAAACGCTCCGATTTCTCCAAAGCTCCTCCTTCTGATTGGCCAGCTGACCCATTGCGTTGTGATTGGCCGAAAGCCTCATGAGTGTGTCAGAAATGTAACGCCCCTTGGGTTAGCGTTAGCCTCCAAAGGTTCTAAAGCAATTCTAAGCTCCCAAGTAACATGTCGTTGGTTTTACTGTATCAGTTCGAGCCCGATTCAGATTCACAAATTGTGGATGATCAAGCGGAAGCAAATCTGCAAGCACAACTTGAGCAGAGCGTTTCACAGTGGTAGGTTTTTTTTTTGTGACTCTCTTACCTTTCACATACTATGTAAATTTCAACGCCCCGCCGGCGCTATTAACTATGCTGTACACAGCTGCTGTGTGAACATAGGTACTCATGCGATCTTTTGAAAGCTAGGATTCTTGTGATTCCATTGATATAAACCGTTTCATGATACAATCACAACAGCAGCTACAATCAACGTCTTTGAAAGTTCACCAACATACAAACATTTACAATACTGAGGCAACTTAGAAAACTTTAGCTAGCACTTTAGCAGAGGTCTACAACTGAGCCACAACACAAAACTCTGCATTTGAACAGTCAATAGCAGATACTTCATAATATAATCAAACCTACTTACATGTTCTGATTCAGAAGCACAAGATTGTCCGAGCAAAGTGGGAATCATTTTTCAGGAGTAGCTTTTGTGTATAGCCTGCCTTGTACTCTCCCAGGTTCAGGAAGCTGTCCTCCGTAAAAAAAATTCGCTGTTCACAAGCAAACATTCGGGTTGTACTGCTCAGGAACAGAGTTATGATTTCGTCCGTTTTCGGAAGGCTAAACAAAGAGGTTTTGCTTTCACACCAAAACACACAGCGTCTCCACGACATGGCGCCTGAATTCACTGAAGTCTCGCCTTCTTTCTTCACACCTGCCATTGGGCGGGATTATACTGATGCACTTTGTGACGTAGAGAAATTACGGAAGTAAATCTGGACTTCGAATGACGCGTTTCGGGCAGGTCTGGAGCACTGCTCTCTGTTAGATAAAATAAATCCCTTTGGGGGAGACTATGAGCTTTGGGACTTTGCAGAGCTTATACATGCACAAACAGATACATTACACGCCCAAACAAAAGGAAAACATTAAAAACCATGATATGACCCCTTTAAATAATAAAGACAAATTTTCACAGCCTCCTTTGCTCATATTTACCAAGGGTGCCAATATTAGTGGAGGGCACTGTATATAGTATCAGTATATATACAACCAGCACTAGAATTATTGCCACCCTTAATGAAAATGATCAAAAATTCATAGAAGAACATTAATAACAGATTCAATAAGACACTACAAGCTTAAAAATATGGGGACAATGTATAGTGTATGAAGTCTCTCCTAGAGAAAGTAACAGCACCGAGTCTCTTCTGGAAATGTCTAACAAGTTTGAAGACACTTGTAGAAAATATTTCAACACCTCTATATTCTTACACATGCACATGTGATCAGTTCAAACAGGTTTCAAAAGAGATCACATCTGGAGAATAAAATGGTCAATGCAAAACAATTAATTTTACATGTGTGCAACCTCATATTCATAATCCAGGGGAACATGATATGGTCAAGATTTCCTAGAAAGACTTAATAAAAATAAGATTTAATATAATGTAGTTTTTCAAGGCTAAATGTTTTTTGTGCATTTATTTTAAATATTCTTTAAGCATGGCAATAATCTTTCCAAATGTGTGCTTGACATAAAGTGCTATATAAAAAAAAGTGCAATAACTATGAGAATTATAGTTGCTGCCAACAAAGTTTTTGGCAGTTGTTCAAATGTTAACTTTAAATAATTGTGTTTTATACAATTATTTTGTCTACCCTTTTGATAGGTGTCAATATTTATCAATTCTGGAGTTTGTGTATGCATGTTGAGTCAAACAAGTTAGAAAAAATTATCACTTTAGAAATACATACACACAGAGGTACGTAATTTTCCAATCGACAGTCAGCAGCACACATACAGTCTGAACATCCCTATGATTCCAGTTAAGTGTGTGTATATCTGTGTATCATAATCCATAGCTTAGTCTCATTTGCTATTTTGAGACACGTAAACCCTGGTCAGCCGATATAACTAACCCGACAGAAACGTTTCTATTCATGCACATATACATGCATGCACCACACACACACACACACACACACACACACACAGATACAAGAAAGAGACACACCACTAGTGCACACGAGTTCCCCAGTCAGTGTTAGTTAATTAATTTGTTCTTGCTCAATGCTCTAGTTAGTGACAGGTCTATATATAAAAGCAAGAACATGTACTGTGTGACGAACTCTTCTCACATCACACAGTCGCAGAACGTCTTCTTTATATATAGTGCTCTCCACTAATATTGGCACCCTTGGCAAATATGAACAAAAAAGCCTGTGACTTTATTGTTTAACCTTTTGATCTTTTGTTCAAAAAATTCACAAAAATACTCTGCTCTCATGGATATCAAACAATTGCAAACACAACACAGATTCATCAAAAAAAAAAACTTTGTTAAATATAGGTGTGCACAGGGGTTAAATTGGGCCGGGGCCATCCGGGGCTGAGCCCCGGCACATAGGCATACAACTTTCCTCGTACATTTTCAACAATATACGCTATATATATATATATATATATATATATATATATATATATATATATATATATATATATATATATATATATATATACCTATATTGTACACCTTTCTCATTCTTACGTAAATATATAAAGAATGATCTGCGTATTTTGTCGGCCCAGGCGAATGCCAGTGCGGCCAACATGACGAGGCTGAATACAACAATATTTGCCAACTGTTGAAAATAAAAATGCTAAATAGGGTGGCCATCTGTCCGATTTTAGGTCGGACTGTCCGGTTTTAAAATACCATGTCCGTCTACCGGCACAGCCTTGAGCCGGACGTTCATTTGTCCTCCTTTTAAGATCATGACTATTGTATACTTTATCCAATAGAAATCTAAATAAATAAATAAGTAAATAAATAAATAAATACAGGGTACCGTGGGCCGCTCTGTGCTAGAAAGTGCAGGACCACTTTTTAGTCCCAGTCCGCCCCTGTATGGTGTATTCAAATGATTTAATAATTTTTTTTGATGGACAAATGCCAACCTTTCTTATATCCGATAAAATTTTATTTCTTGATATAAAAGTGCCAAACTAAATAGACGAGCTAATTCTAGGGTTAGCATTCTAGCCAGCATCTAGAATGATTTTGATCAGCATTTTAGTGTTCATAGCAGAGGGCTCTCTCAACAGTTAGTCAATTGATAAGATTTTGTAGGCTTTGCATACACATGTGCACCCCTTGAAAGCCTGAAACCACAGAGCCCCCCCACATAACAAATCCCAATTTAACCCCTGAGTGTGCAACAATTATTGGCACCCCTATAACGCCATATGAGAAAAATATATTCGAAGTATATTCCCATAGATATTTTACATTCTTTAAAGTATATTTTACACTTAATATTACATTTATATTGATATTTTACATTTTTTTCACCTGGGTGACTAGGAACAGGAAATTGTTCAGCCATGACTTCCTGTTTCACAGGGGTATAAATATGAGGTAACACATAGGCCAAATTCCCTTAGTCATTTATAACAATGGGTAAGACAAAGGAATATAGCTGTGATGTGCAGCAAAAGGTTGTTGAGCTTCACAAAATGGGAAGTGACTATAAGAAAATAGCACAAGCATTGAAAATGCCCATTTCCACCATCAGGGCAATAATTAAGAAGTTCCAGTCAACTGGAAATGTTATGAATCAACCTGGAATTGGACGTGTGTCTATATTGTCTCAACGCACTGTGAAGAGGATGGTTCGAGTGGCCAAAAAATCTCCAAGGATCACAGCTGGAGAACTGCAGAAGTTAGTTGCATCTTGGGGTCAGAAAGTCTCCAAAACTACAATTCAAAGTCACCTACATCACCACAAGTTGTTTGGAATGGTTTCAAGAAAAAAGCCTCTACTCTCATCCAAAAACAAACTCAAGCGTCTTCAGTTTGCCAGACACTACTGGAACTTCAAATGGGATCGGGTTCTATGGTCAGATGAAACCAAAATAGAGTTTTTTGGCAATGAACACCAGAGGTGGTTTTGGCGCACACAGAGAGGTAGCCATATGGAAAAGTACCTCATGCCCACGGTTAACTATGGTGGTGGCTCTTTAATAATTAGTTTTGGGGCTGTTTTTCTGCCAGAGGACCTGGACATTTTGTTAGGATACATGGTATCATGGACTCTATCGAATATCAACAGATATTAAATGAAAACCTGACTGTGTTATGTAACACAGACAGAGGGAGGCAGGATGCATGCGCAGGGGAAAAAGTCAGTTTATTAGGAACAGTTCATTCAAAAGTAATGGAACAAAAAACAAACCATAATCCATCAAAAGGTAAGGTAATAATCCAAAAAGAGATAATTCACACAGCATATATTCCAAAAGAGTTTGAACATAGGAACGAAGCAAAACAAAACAAAAGCACACGCACGAAACTAGGCTATGGTCTAGGAGCTACGAACGATGAGCTAATAGCTAATAAGCTATGGTCTAGGAACTATGAACAGGGAGCTATGAACTATGGTCTAGGAACCATGAACTAAGGGCGAGAGGAAGCGAGAAGAAAGCAGGTGTACAGCACATGCTAAGTCGAACTCTATCTAACCTATTTACTTTAATACTCCGTAAGGAAGCGGAAACGGAAGGAGCTTTAAATACACAAACAAATCAGAAACAAAAGACGTTAAACACTGAACACCTGAAACTAATCATTAAACCATAAACAGCAAACCTATGAATGAGTAGGGGCGGAGACATGACACAAACAAGCGTGGAATGCAGAAGTGTTCGCGTAGCGAACAACTCCGAGAACGAGGGAAATTCTAACTTTCTGCCAGAAAGCTTAAAATGGGCCATGGTTGGATCTTCCAGCAGGTCAAAATCAAAAATGGTTTACTGACCACAAAATCAAGGTCCTGCCATGACCATCCCAGTCCCCTGACTTGAAACCCATAGAAAACATGTGGGGTGAACTAGCGTGGACCTCAAAATTTGAAGGATCTGGAGAGATTCTGTATGGAGGAATGGTCTCAGATCCCTTGTCATGTATTCTTCAACCTCATCAGGGAGGTAGCACAAAGTATTGACTAAAAGGGTGCCAAAAATTGTTGTACACCTATATTTAACAAAGATATATTTTTTGATAATCCTGTGTTGTGTTTGCAATTGTTTGGTATCCATGAGAGCAGAGTATTTCTGTGAATTTTTTTAACAAAATATCAAAAGATTCAACAATAAAGACCACTGAGGGCACTGTACCTCCAGTATGGATGTGTGTGTATCTCTTTGATAGTGATTCACTCAATCACACACATTTAGGTTGAAAATTAAGCACTGAGTTGATATGCTTATTTTAGCACCATGACAGAAGGACAGATAGCATAAATAGCCCTCTGATGTAATCAGTTATGATCAGGAATAGACTGATTCAGAAAGCCCAGATCAGCTGCACTGAGTGAACTTCAATCCATACCCTAAGGAAGCAACATACAGGACCCACCATCTTTAATTTTAGCCCACTGTGTATGAAATTCAGTTTTTCTGCGAAAGGCTTTTTGGCAGTACAGAGGAAGATGAGACTGCTCCAAATGGGACTCACTCCAAATCTAATAATTACATGGAGTCTGTCTTTCTGACACAGGGCTTGTAGAATCAGCAGAGTTTTGAAAGGAGATAAAATTTTTTTTTATCTCCAAGCCTGAACTACTGTTGAGCAGGACAGGGCCAAGCAGGTGGGATTATGGGTAATGGTGCAGGGATTGTGGGGAGCTGGAGTGTGAGCTATTCAGGACTGCATAGCTTGAGGCATCACTAAAAATAGCTCAGCTTCCCCCTCACAGCGTTGGAGAGTTTCTCCTGTGTGTGTGTGTGTGTGTGTGTGTGTGTGTGTGTGTGTGTGTGTGTGTGTGTGCGTGTGTGTGTCATCGATTGGTCTGTCTGTGGAAACAGAAAAAGGTATCTACTTCTCTGTTCTATACTGCCTCAAGGACACTGACCGCTTTTGTTGCCATGGGAGTAAGTAAAAGGTCATGTTGGGGTCATCATTGGGGAAAGAAATTGTGCATGTTGGACATGTATTTTTTCATATTGGCTTACGCAGGCATAAATAATCAGAAAGGAGTTATGTGTGAACCGAGAAAGGCAATATGCTAGGAAAACTGACACAGCAATCAAAAGAGGACATGACCTACCTTCCTGAGAAATTATCAAATTCCCAAACATTAGTTTTCTAGCACAAAATTAAATGTTACAGGAAAATGTTTGTATGTCATTAAAGAAAGTGGCATATTACGTAAGAGACACTTTTCAGACAAAAAAACACAATGAAGGCTGCTGGGTTTTGCTGCAAAAATAAGAAGCGAGTGCGAAAGTCAAATTCTCCAGAAGAACTGTGGCTGGTTCTGCAAGATGCTCAATAAAACTTACCAGCTCATTTCCTTATAAAACTGCACAAATTGTATCGGAGACTACTATTTTTATTTATTTATTTATTTTGTCACACCAAATATTGACTGTGTTTCATTTACTACTGTTTAATGCTCTTTACAGTATTTTTTTTTAAATGTAGAAACATTTAATGTCATTATTTTGAAGGCATCTTTGCTCTACAGCATTTCTTTGCATGTGCCTAAAGCCTTTGCACAGTACTGTATATCACAGCTAGACACTTTTGTCCTGGTAGAATATCATTTAAAGGTTGAAAGTTTGAATGGTAGGCAGCCTAAATAATAGTATGGTGACAATGTCTCAGATTTTAAGGTTGAAAATTCTGGGAAAGATTTAGACATACACTTTTATGCTGGAATTTTCTAATCATTAATCATGAAGAGATGAAGTGTAAAAACAAGCCAGAGTTGAAATCCTATGGAAAGTCCTGGAAAATTACAGGGAAACTATCCGGAGGGCTCATGTGTGAACAGAAACCTGTGCACTGATGGGAAAGAAGAACATGTCAACCAATTGTGCAGAAAACATCAAATATTCCTTGAATGAATGACACTATGAGATGCGCCATTTATCATTAAATCAACAGCAGACTCCAAAAACATGGTGTAAGTAAAGAGAAGATGCATCCCAGTAAAATACCATTTGAAGTTTGAATGATACAAAGCCCAAACTGGTAAAGGTATGCTGATATGTCCTAGGTTTTATTGTTAACATACTATTTGTGTTTATGGAAGTGCATCTACTGGTGTAATCATTCTCACTCATTCTCTGGCCCGTGTAAGATCACCCCAGCCAGGCAAAGCACTGTGCTCTGGGTCGATGGAGCAAATCAACCAGAAATCAATGAGCATGTGAATGAACAGAGTCACACTGCAATGGACTTCCTGGAACAGAGGAGAGATCACGACCCGGGCTTAACACAGGCCTGTGCACATAAGACCATTCAAATGAGGCATGAATGATGCTTCACTTTCATTAACGGTCCATGCAAAGTGACCAGGCACTGTACACATGGTGCTGAGCCATGCCCACACATTAGCACAGAACGGCTGTTTGCAGTGAGACACAGACAAGCTAGAATTAAACTGAAATTAGTTACCAACACCACGCAGCAGGGGTCTGTGATTACAGTGTCAACGACACACCACCACCATTATCGTTTTACACACTAATCATCCATCTGTGTGTTTGTTTTTGGTATGTGTGTGTGTGTGTGTGTGTGTGTGTGTGTGTGTGTGTGTGTGTGTGTGTGTGTGTGTGTGTGTGTGTGTGTGTGTCTGCTAATCCTGGCAGCATACTCTGGAATTCAGGGAGATATTGTCTCAGGATGTTGGTAAACCAGCTCAGTATGTTTAAAGCCTTATCTACATTAGAGCTGTCAGAACAAATTTATATTTGAGTTTTCATAATATTTCTGTATCTGAAGGCAGAAGGAAAATATTCCATTGTTTGAGGTCTCATGTGTTTCTATTAGTTACGCAACAAAATACACATTTCCTTAACTTTGTGCTGAAATGACCCTTGCATTGCTTGTGGCAGGAAAAGAGCTCCCAGTAAATGGAAGTCATTTATGGCATACTTAATTTTCATATTTTTAAACTGACTGGCTAATTAAATATAAACATGACAAAGTTATAAACAAAGTTATTATACCTACAGTATATCAGTGGTTAATTTCCAACAGACACATTTTGGATTTTTCTGTGGTTAAAGTTCAAAGCCATTCTATTGGGCATTTAGTACACTACATAGGTTTTTGGAACATCATTACATTAAATGCCATGTAGTGAGCTTTTATAGTGAATAGATAGCCATTTGGGACTTGGCCTAACTGCATGTTGGAGTGTCTAAAAAATAAGTGCACACTGTATAACAGTGACATTACTACTAACAATACTACTAGTTAATAAATAAAAACATAACCTAAAGCATTATATTTTGTGATAAAATTTCACTTTCACCATCCATCCATCCAACCCATTGAAGGGCACAATCACACACTACAGACAATTTGGAAATGCCAATCAGCCTACAACACATGTCTGGGCAAGGAAACTGGAGAACCCAGAGGAAGCCCCAGATACACTGTGAGAACATGCAAACTGCAAACACAGGGCAAGGGGTGGGATTCGAGCCCCCAACCCTAGAGGCGTAAGGCAAATGCGCTAACCACTAAGCCACCATGCCTCCCTCTTTCACCTTTATCTGATTCAAAAACATAGTGTTGCATCACTGCTTACATTATTTTTCTTTGACACCATAAAATTATAGGCTCATTAATATGACCATCAGTAAACACACTGTTTCTGCTTTGTGCATTGCACTGTGATTTTCTAAAATGTGATGCCCTGTGATAAGCCACTGACTGCTATATTATTCAAGCTACAAAAGAACAAATCATAGGACTGCATGTAAATCTGCATGATCTGTTTTGTATGTGCTTTTACAAGTGAATATAGCTAAGTACAATATAAATGCTGCATTACTGTGTAAGTTGAGGTACTTTGTACATACTGCTGAATGACTCTGCCTGACTCTGGATGTTCAGTGCTCATACTGACACACACAAAGTACAACCCCAATTCCAAAAAGTTGGGATGCTGTGTAAAATGTAAATAAAAAAAGGATGCAATGATTTGCAAATCTCATGAACCCATATGTTAGTCACAATAGAACATAAAAACATATCAAATGTTTGAACTGAGGAAATGTTAAGAAAAAAATAACGTAATTTTGAATTTGATGGCCGCAACACGTCTCAAAAAAGTTGGGACTGGGGCAACAAAAGGCTGGAAAAATAAGTGTTACTTAAAAGAAACAGCTGGAGGAACATTTTGCAACTAATTAGGTTAATTGGCAACAAGTCAGTAACATGACTGGGTATAAAAGAGTATCTTAGAGAGGCAGAGTTTCTCAGAAGTAAAGATGAGCAGAGGTTCACTAATCTGGAAAAAACTGCATCCTCAAATTGTGGAACAATTTCAGAATAATGTTCCTCAACATAAAATTGCAAAGCCTTTGAATATCTCATCATCTACAGTACATAATATCATCAAAAGATTCCGAGAATCTGGAGAAATCTCTGTGCGCAAGGGCAAAGGGTGAAAATCAATATTGTATGCCCGTGATCTTCGGCCCTCAGACAGCACTGCATTAAAAACAGGCATGATTCTTTAATGGAAATCACTGCATGGGCTCTGAAACACCTCCAGAACTCACTGTCTGTGAACACAGTTCGCCGTGCCATCCAAAAATACTGGTTAAAGCTCTATTGTGCAAAGAAGAAGCCATATGTGAACATGATCCAGAAACGCCGCCATCTTCTCTGGGCCAAAGCTCATTTAAAATGGACTGAGGCAAGTGGAAAACTGTTCTGTGGTCAGAAGAATCGAAATTTGAAATTCTTTTTGGAAACATGGACGCTGCATCCTCTGGACTAAAGATGACAGGGACCATCCGGCTTGTTATCAGCGCTCAGTTCAAAAGCCTGCATCTCTGATGGTATGGGGGTGCATTAGTGCCTATGGAACGGGCAGCTTGCAAATCTGGAAAGGCACCATCAATGCTGAAAGATATATACAAGTTATAGAGCAACATATGCTTCCATCCAGACGACGTCTTTTTCAGGGAAGGCCTTGCATATTTCAGCAAGACAATGCTAAACCACATACTGCATCTATTACAACAGCATGGCTTCGTAGTAGAAGAGTCTGGGTGCTGAACTGGCCTGCCTGCAGTCCCGACCTTTCACCAATTGAAAGCATTTGGCGCATCATGAAATACAACAAAGAAGACTCAGGACTGTTGAGCAGCTAGTATCCCGTATCCGACACGAATGGGACAACATTCCTCTCCCAAAACTCCAGCAACTGGTCTCCTCAGATCCCAGACATATACGGACTGTTGTTAAAAGAAGAGGGGATACTATACAGTGGTAAACATGGCCCTATCCCAACTTCTTTGAGACGTGTTGCTGCCATCAAATTCAAAATTACCATATTTTTTCCTTAAAATGGTAAATTTCCTCAGTTTAAACATTAGATATGTTTTCTATGTTCTACTGTGAATAAAATATGGTTTTATGAGATTTGCAAATCATTGCATTCTGTTTTTCTTTACATTTTACACAGTGTCCCAACTTTTTTTGGAATTGGGGTTGTCTGAAGGTTTAGGTTAAGACCAGAATGAACAAGTATCTGGTGAGACATCTTGGCGAATTAAGTTATGATTGTGGCTCAGGTAGCATGTACATGGTCAATACAGAGGTTTCAGTGTTTCAGTGTGGAAGAAAAAAGTCTTGATGTAAAAACTCCAAACACATCTTTACACAAATCACTCACTTTTTTTTTTTTAAGTTCTGAGAGTGAAGGCTGTCCTCCACAAATGAGGTTTTTTGATCTTGTGAGAGAAAATATTAAGCTTCTGAAGAAACCCAAGATGAGCTGTAATGTGTGCATTTGATATCCTGAAACTGATATGTGGTGGTTCATTAGATTTGCTCCAGTGCACAGGAAGCCTGTGTGTGCCAGCCTGTAGTCGAGAGCTGCAGTATTGTGTGGGAGCTCTTCAGGTTGCTCAGACGCTATGATCCTCACATTTCCGGCACCCACACACACTTTCAGAGTTTAAAAGAGTGGGATTTCCCTGCAGATAGCTGCCACTTTCTCCAACACACACACATACACACACACAATGTTCCAGCCAGGCTGGCACAGGAAGTACCATACCTGTTGGTCTTATGCAAATGTATCAGAAAGCAGAAGTCCATTGTAAAATAAAACAGAACCTTCATCAGAGCAAAAGCCGATCCAATAAAGGAAAGACGCACTGACGCAGTATTGTCTTCCTGCATTTAGAAATTTTCAAGATTTTTAGTTAGGAAGCACCTAGAATCTGTATGTATTTTAATGTATATTAAATTTACCTTCACTGGAGGATCCTGACAAGTCAATGATGACATAGACTTTGCCCTCAGGTTCCAGGTCAATCTGAGGAGAGAACACACATGGGATCAGAGATTAGAGGACTTGTACTCTGGCAAATATCACTCTAGCTGATGGATTAGATTATACCATCACTGTGACATCAAAGCACTATTCACTACCCATTGCATAATGCATAATGCCATGCATCTCATCAGCCTCTGTGCTTTATGCCTATAAACTTATTCATAAATAAACATTCAATAATTTTTATCGTAATCTCTATTTACTGTGTCTAATAAAGCAGAAAATATATTATATACTTACTCTCCACTATGTTTTGTCTAATTTATTTACCACAAATATCACATCTATGGCTTACTTCTTATTTTTGCACTTGTTATCTTTTTGCAGTCGTGATCTATTTTAGTCTAGCAAAACAGGATAAGTATGCCGGATTTTCTTATCATGCTACACTGCCATACTATTGCATCTTCATCATGTCCCATATAGCTGTTTCTCTCAGTTATGGACATGCTGAGCTACAGACATTTAGCATGGAGAATGCTGATGTTTTATAAATCCACTTCAGATCATTTGCACTACCACAACGCCCACCCTGCCATCAGCACAGCATGGGGCAGCTGAGCCATGAGAGGGAGAAGCTTCACGCTGACAGGAATCCACTGCTTAATCTCATTATCCAGCAAGAGGCAGTCAGAGAAAGAGCGCGCGAGATGAGGGGGATGGAAAGAGTGAAGGCTGTGGCATGTCCAATAGCTGGAGGAGGATGGAGTTGTCAGGAAGATGGCTGAATCAGGATACTTGGAAGGTTCAAATAAAAACTGTGAACAAGATTATTTCTAAATTCAGCACAATTTTCTATTTCCTATTCATTATCACACACACAGACACAGACACCAGCACACAAATAAAATCACCATACACTACCCCTACACTCTTAAAAATAAAGGTTCTTCAATGGTTCTTTACAGCATCATAGGTTCTGCAAAGAAGCTTCTTCTTGTCAAGAACCATTTTTCATTGTACAAAGTTCTTGAGTTGAGCTATTTGGTTCTTTGGGGATTAAAGAAATTCGTTATGGTTCATTATAGGTTCTTCAGAGCAGGGTATTGGTTCTTCAAGGCATCAAGCTTAAGAACCTTATTTTGTTTCCTTAAAGCACTAACTAAGGGTTTTCTTAGGGGCCGTTCACATATCGCATCTTTTGCACGCTCAAGTTTGTTATTTTAAATGTGGACACGCGGCAAGTGCACTCATATAGATGTCGCGACGCTCATGCGGTATACACGCGGCTGCGTCTTCCACGCGTCTTTAGGTACGACATGTCAGTGGCCCCTTAGAGAACTTTTGATAATATGGCTCCTTGTGGCACTGCTATGAAGAACCATTTGTGTGTTCTTTAAAGTACCAGTTAATAGATGGTTCTCTGAAGAAAGTGAGAGTAAAAGGTTCTTTGTGCAACTTTTTGATTCTAATTGGAACCTTCATTTTTAAGAGTGCATCTGTTTTCAAACTAGGGCTGTGCCATATCGTATCATCCATGATATACTGGTACAATTCCTCCCCATGATAAGAATTTGTCATCCCGTGATACTGACAATACAGTTGATTACGTGTTTACACGCCGCAACGTGGGCATCTCACATGTAGAACGAGAACAAGCATGGCGGAGGCGGAGTTCCAACCCTAGACGAGGAAGAAGAATTAACCCCCTAAAAAGGAGCTTCCTCTGTAATATGGAAGTGGTTCAGCTACAGAAAATCAGATGTGAAACAAATGTCTGTGATTTGTAAAGTGTGTCAAAAACCTGTATCAACAAATGGCAGAAACACATCAAATTTGTTCCACCACCTCAAGCAAAAACACCAACCAGAATATGAGGAAAGCCAGAACCTGCGGGAAGAGAAAGTGTCGACAAGTAACATAAAGCAAACTCCTTTCATTCAGAAGGGTATAGTCAGCACATTTGCCAGTTGCACTCCCTATGATAAAAAAAAAGAAAAAAGAAGTAAATGATTGGAACAAACTGACGGAGGCGGTGGCATTTTGCTTAGCCAAAGACATATTGCAAATCCGAACTGTTGACAAGGATGTATGTCTTTGTATATGGATGGATGGATGGATGTACAATATTTATAGAAATATCCATGATTTAATAGCAAATTACATAAAAAATCCACAAAGCACACAGTATGTTTATAAGTAGTCTCTCTGCTTCTCAGAGAAATGTCATAGTGGAATAAGCTGAAAAACAGATTCCCTGTGAATAGCTGATGATGTCATCTAGAGCACAAACGAAGTGATGACATGTCTGTCATCCTGCCATACAAGCCCCTCCCCCTTCCGATGATGTCATCAGATTCCATGCAGCCTCTTCGAGCGACGCTGTCTCTAAGGTTCGACAGCCACTAAATATAGCAGAGGAAGGAAAAGCTTCTGTTTGTGTGTGTATGTGTGTGTATGTGTGTGTGTTTGTGTGTGTGTGTGTGTGTGTGTGTGTGTGTGTGTGTGTGTGTATGTGTGTACGTGCTCACTTGTCCCACGTGTGCAATTTTCTCTGATGATACTGTCTGTATAAGAGGGGGTAAATGCTTTGCAGCTAAACAATGTTGGCAAGACACAGTCGAGATTCTCTGGCTCCGCGTGGGTGTATGTGTGTGTGTGTGTGAGTGTGTGTGTGTGTGTGTGTGTGTGTGTGTGTGTGTGTGTGTGTGTGTACATGACTAAGTGCATGCTGTGTCCTATTTCCCAAAGTCACTCTCATCAGAAGGTGCTGGAGGACTGTGGACCGTAGTCAAACCACAACTTGTACCTTGTACACACACACACACACACACACACACACACACACACACACACTCAGACACACACACACAAATACACGTATACAAATAGAGTGCAGGCAGCAGTGCGATGCCCCAGCGATGGCCTCGCTTCACTTCACACACCCAGAAAGTGCTCAGAGCCAGGCCAAACAACGCTTCAACTACTCACCCTGAACAACACACACACACACACACACACACACACACACACACACACACACACACACACACACACACACACACAGACACACAGACACACACATAAACAAAGCCTAGAGTCACCAGAACTCTGTCTTCCATTACTGAAAGTAACAAAGCCTGTGGCTGAGAACCAGACTCTCTCACATGGCTAGTAACTAAAATTTGAATCTACATTTTTAGTGCTACTGACATTTTCATTGTTTTCATGATGATTTAATTGCAGCTGCATAATGTTTATACAGTTAATCTCTGGTTGTTTTAAAAATGTCATATTAAACATACTATTTGTATAAACCCCACCAAAAAGAAGTAGTAGTATGTGACCCATATAACTATTTCTAGTATAACTTTATATCTTTATGAAATAAATGCAATGTGGTCATTTTATTTTTCGAACTGATATTTCGGTCTCTTTGTGTTATTGCAGTAATAATTTTTCCAGACGCGTTTTGTTTTACGTTGAAGCAGCAAAGAACATATCGAACAACTGCTGCTGCAATCATAAAGACTGTCCTGTGCACATTCCAGGACTGAATCCTTTTAACACACCTGTATACTGTAACGATTTATAATCTCACTATCCAGTGTCACCCAGAAAAGCATGCGTTATCTTCTGAGTTTGGTTCCTCTCAAGGTTTTCTTCCTCATGTTGTCTCAGAGAGTTTATTTCTTGCCACTTTCACCATTCACTTGCTCATCAGAGATTTCGAGATACGTCTGGATTTCTGTAAAGTTATCTCTCTAACTGTCTATTGTTAAAAGGGCTATACAACTAAAAATAAATAAATAAATATATTAAACTGAATTAAGTTAAAAAAAAACAACAAAAAAACTCGACTTTGTGACTAACAAATTCAAAGATGGTGACATTTACCAGTTTGTGTTGTTATTCTGTCATATTTTAAGGTTTCTAACCAGTCTGTACAGTTTCTTGTGATTGTGGTGGCCAAAAATACTTGATTTTGCTGCTATTTTTTTTTTTTTTTGCAAAACTTGTGTTTTTTTTGTACTTTTATGTTGAAAACTACTTCAATTGTCAAAAATGCAATTGCACGAAATAGTTTTGCACAGTCTTTCACAGTGATGTTTGTTGGTAAATGAGATCTTTTAGCTGTACTCATGTTCAACGCACATGCATGGAAGAGGGCTTTTGGTGAATATGCGTTGTGATGACATCACATGACGCGTCTTGGCCCCTAATCTGCAGAAAATCTGCGGTTATTTTAAAAAATTGCAGGCTCCTCCTAGTATTGCTAAGTTTGCTTGATTTTGCATTCATTTCTGCGATCGCAAAATTGCAGAATCCTGGAGGGACTGTCTAACATGGTCATTCGCACAGCATTTGTGACTGAGGTCTTTGGTTAAAACTATACCATCACAAAGTAAGTCCCATGAAGTGAAGAGAGCAATGCATTTGACAATGCACCAGTGAACAAACCTTAATATTACTCTGTTCAGTTCTTATAATACCTCCATGTTGTTACAGTGTGGTTTAAAATTGATAATTGATGCCATTGTTTGTTTACTAGTCTATTGCACATAACCATTATACAGTATATCATTTTTTAAAATAAAATATGCAGTTAGTCAGTGTTTCTGGAAGTGTTGACAATAACCACAATATACTGAAAATCCTTCATGTGACATATAACAGAAATGATCACACTAACAAAAACATATTGCCCACTCTTACAACAAACCAGGGTTCAAGACGCAAACCATCAACACTGAGAAGAAGCACGGTGACAGACCTGTCAATCAGCTGATTTGTGTCAGCTAAATAATGCAGAGCACGGTTGCTCAGTGCCGGCTCACATGGCACACACACACACACACACACACACACACACACACACACACACACACACACACACACACACACACAAACCCAGCACACACAAAGAGTAGAGAGGCAGAAAAACAGAGTATGCAAATGAATATAAGTGCGCTGTTAGAAATTGCTGTTAATTTACTTAAAAATATCAACAATATAATCCTGTTATGTTTCAATGCAGTAAATTACTGTTAATTTTACAGTAACTTGCTGGCAACCATGCTGCCAGTTCTATACTGTTTTTTAACAGGAAAATTTTTAACAGTGTGCATTTAAGGGACACTGAGAGCAAGATGAAGAGAGAGAAAGCAAGGACTTTGTGTTTGCGTGTGTTTATAAGCATGAAAGATATGGTGCAGGGATTAAGCAAAGGATAAATTGAGGACAGCAGCAGATCCTCTTATGCAACACCCTGTGCTCACTCTCATCCCTTGCACACACACACACACACACACACACACACACACACACACACACACACACACACACACACGTATATACATATATATGTGAAAGATGGCCATCAGTGTATGTATATATACTTATACACTTAATATACTGTATGATTGCAAGAAAAACCCTATTCCTCTCCTTGACCTCCTGACACCATCTAAAGCATATCTGTGCTTGATATACAGTCAGTGCAAGTGAACACGTATGAGAGATTTTAGACCTAAAGGAAAATCTTTAGGAAGTATGGCGTTCATCCATCCAGTACAGTTCCAGTGATGTGTAGAATCGATGCCAAGATGCACTGAAGCTGTTTTAGCAGCTCATGGTAGCCCAACACCTTATTAAACTATTCTGTTGGGTTTTCCTTTAATTTGTCACCCGTCTGTATGGTCATGTGTGTGTGTGTGTGTCTATGTGCGTGTGTGTGTGTGTGTGTGTGTGTTTATGAGGATCAGCCAAAGAGCCTAAACACGGAGGAGCTGCTGCCACTGCTGTTTGCCCATCTGTACATTCTGCACTCTCTCGCTTGCTCCAGTTCTGGGAAATACACAAATCGCTCATCTTGTACTCTCCTCCCATCTCTGTTACACTTCAGCTCTAATCAGTACTGTGTAAACACATACATACAAATCAAAGAGAATAACCAGCTTACACTTACAAACGCACCATAAGAAATTTCTTCAAAACACATTCAATTAATTTCTCTAGTGTCTCTTAAGCTTAGTTAAATCTGAGTTTTAATATTCACTGTCTTATTCACTTAATTCTGTCTTATTACGAAAAAGGAAAAACAGCTTAGTCATCTTTAAACTTTACAGTATACATCATCATTTTTTTTTTTTTACATAAGCGATTGTCAAAACCTGGGATGTTTTCATTTGACTTGTTTTGAATGCTTCTTTGATTTCATTTTGATTTGTCCTCCCATACAGATAGACATCACAAAGCAATGGGCTGTTTATCCTTGTGACGTAGTTAAAAAGAGCTGATCCACAAATTTCTTACATAGATGTTGACTATTACCAAACTGAGTGAGTTGGCAAGGTAACGTCTTGCATGAGACTGACATTACTCTTACAATTACAAGCGGTATGATTATGAATACTTAAATCTTATGATACAGTGCTTTTAACTTCTCTATTCTGATTGGTCAGAAGGTGCTGATTAATTTTCTATAATAGCAGCTCTGACAATAGTGCCGGCTGTAATTCAGTTCGTAGATTTATATTAATGTGCTCATTCTAATATATAATTTCTGCAGTAACATATAACACATGGCAGAAGCTTGTAAACAAATTAAAAATGTGTTTAATCATTGAAATGGTAGTGTTCTGTGAGGAGATGTTTATTTAACATTTTTGGAAGGAGTATCCAGTGACAGGGTTTTCTAAAAGTTAGATGTATGACTCTTCCTTTAAAGTTTTCCTACACAGAAAAGCAGTCCCCCCAGGATTTCGTGATTTTGCGATTGTAGGAATAAACGCAAAATCAAGCAAACTCCACAAAATTCGAAAGAGCTTGCAATTTTTCAAAAATTACCGCAGATTTTCTGCAGATTTGGGCCAAGACGCGTCATGTGACGTCATCACAACGCGCATTCAGCCAAAGGCCTCTTCAATTCACGTATGTCGAACATGAGTACAGCTAAAAGGTCTCCTTTACCAACAAACATGGCTGCAAAAGACCATTCAAGTAGTTTTTCACAAGAAAAACACAAAAAACTCACATTTTGAAAAAGCCGCAGCAAAATCAAGCATTTTTGGCTGCAACAATCATAGGAAACTCAGCAAAATCCTGTACGGGCTGGAAAAGTCTTGGACAGAGGACTTTGCACTTTGCAGTTTCCCGGTAACATGACAAGCTGCATTTTTTTTTTGTCTTATTAACTTCAAGAAAAAAAAAAGGGTCATTAGGGGAACAATAACAAAAATGAACTTGTTTCAAAGATGTTCCACACCATTAAACATACAACTATAAATGCATCAAAACTATGTACAGTATCATTCTTCAACAAATAAAAAATTGCTAGTGTTGGCAATTGCATCACACCATCCATTCATTGATTATTTGCCTGACAACATGTAATAATTGGACTGATGTATTCTAAAGCATGGACAAATGTTTGCAATTCCTTTTTTATCAATATCTGCGCAGACTGATCCTGATCCTGAAACGCTGGGTAAGTATAAGTTACAGTTTCACTTGCATGTAAACATGGGCACAAATTGGATTGGATTAAGCATTCTGCCATGATCACGCATCTGATATTTTGCATAACTTAGCAACAAAAGTTTGCAGAACATTGACACAGTTACTCAGTGTTTCTTGTTACTTTTGAAACTTCAGGCTGAGAGTAAAACCGCAGAGTGCAACACTGGCACATAGGGTGCATAGTATATGAACATCATTACATAACACGCTTCTCTGATAGTTTGCCCAACGCCCAAATGCTTGTGTAACACAGATCATTTTCTGAATACTTTCTAAGAATGATGTTCTACAAAGAAAGGTTAAATCTCAGGCTTTTGGATAACCACTATATGGGAAAGTGGAAAGGGATGAGAAAAATAATCGATTGTTAGATACTCTCGAGCAACTATTACATATGATACACTTTATACATAACTTATGCATAAATACTGTTATAAAGACATTAGGCCTAGTGTTCTTCATGATAAATTAATAATAATAATAATAATAATAATAGTTGTTGTTGCTGTTGTTGTTGTTATTATTATTATAGACTATAAGATATTGCAGACTATAAATAAAAATAAAAAATAAATAAAAAGATTGCAACAAATCAGCAATCAAACTGAATCATGACTCCCACAAAGCTAGAACAATTTTCACAAATTAATGTCTCAGTTCCTCCCTGTCCCACCCCAAATAGAAATGCACACACACACACACACACACACACACACACACACACACACACACACACACACACACACACACACACACACACACACACACACAGCAGCTGAGTCTGTAGAAGTCACTATGGTATCCAAGAACAAGATGAAGAAACAATAGAATAGTGCACTAGGCTCTGAGTTCTGCTAAAACTGTTTATTCGGTCAGGAGGGCACAAGACTTTTATAGACTAGAGAGGAAATGAGAGAGAGAGAGAGAGAGAGAGAGAGAGAGAGAGAGAGAGAGAGAGAGAGAGAGAGAGAGAGCCCATAAGAATAAGAGTGATGTGATTGAAAATTCTTTCATTTCCACTGTACATAGGGGAACTCAAAAATAGGTCCAGGCAACGCAGGCAGCCTTAAACACATGTACTGCTCGGATCTTAATATAATTAACTCCTCCACAATTCCACAATTTTAGAAATCCCTCTCTTTCGCTTTCTCCCTCTCCTCCCCCTCATTGAACCCCTCCCTTTTAAAACCTTTCTCCATACATCCCCCCAAGACCCCCCCCCGCCAACTTCTATCTCTCGGACAGTTCGAGCTTGGTAACAGTAACAGCCCTCCCACGTCCATCTGTCAACAGCACACTCTCAGTATGAAGACAGGGCAGCACGCCTGGAACCCATTCACACTCTCTATCTCCCTCTCACACACACACACACACACACACACACACACACACACACACACACACACACACACACACACACACACACACACACACACACACACACACACACACACACACACACACACACACACACTCAGGGCATGAAGAATGCCTTGTACACACACATGTGCATGTTCAAATCTCGAACTGTTTAAGTGCTATGAATTATTAATCAGTAAACACACAGGCTAATTTTGCATAATTTATAGGAGGTTGCAATAATGGGATCCTTTGAAGTTCTGATTGGAAATGTGTTCGAATAAATACTTGTTCCTGCGAGTAAAGCTCAGAGGCTTTCATTCTGTAAATACCGAAAATCAGATCCTGACAAATCTAAAACAATAGCTGAGAGGTAGAGACAATTGTAGGATGGAATTGTACAGAGACAGTAACCAACTGGCCTGTTAAACATCACAGTGATGCATCGATAACAGCCATGTCTGCTCATAAACACACACACACACACACACACACACACACACACACACACACACACACACACACACACACACACATACCAGACACACACACAAACACACAGAAGGCTGTAGTGCATGGGTGGACGTGTGAGTGTGAATGCGCTGTGTGTGAATGGAGTGCTGAAACTCACTGGGCCTCTTATAAACTCCCGCAGAGATGATAATGGCATTAATGAAGATGGTGAGAGAGCGCCTGGCTCATCCGCCTGGTCAGAATGCAACTCCACATGAGAGTGAGTGTTAATCGAGAAGTGGGGCAACACGAAGTCGCTCCTTCCTCAGTATCTGTCAACCTCAGTGGCAGTGATTTGAATGTGTGTGTGAATATTCAAATACATGAGTGTTTACTGTATGTTATGTGGTTGCCCAGAGGGTAGGGCAGTTCTAGTGTTTTTGTTAGAGTACAGAAACACTTGGGTGTCACACCATTCTTCCTTTCCAGTGCAAGTGAAATCCACAAGCCCTGGGCAACAATACAGCACAACATGTGACAGTAAAATGACCAACACCCTTATTAGCGCTGACACACACCCACGCCACAACCACACCCAAAGGTTCAATAGCTAAACCAGTAAAACATCAACCAACAAACCGGTTATTCCATAGCCATAATCTAACCCATTAACTAAAATCTAAAAAGCATACAACCTAAACTACGATCAAATAAAAAAGCATGCTTAGAATCACTGTTATCTCACTGGGCTTGATTTTCCTTTTGTTTTCATTTCCATTTCCATTTATGGCATTTGGCAGATGCCCTTATCCAGAGCCACTCACATAAGTGCTTTCAAGTGTCTATCAAAAAACACATCCTCATGTGCTAGTTCACTAGGTCAGGGATTAATAGCACCAACAGTCTAAAAACCTTGTTGGGGAGGTTGGTACTGTATGAAAAACATAAGACAATTAAAACAATCAAAAAATATATACATACCAATACCTCCACTAATATTGGCACCCTTGGAAAATATGAGCAAAGAAAGTTGTGAACAGCTGTTTAACCTTTTGATCTTTAAAAAATAAAAAAAAAATACTCTGCTGTCATGGACATCAAACAATTGCAAACAAAACACAGGTTTATCCAAAAACAAAAAAACAAAAACATCTTTGTTAAATAACGGTGTACAACAATAATTGGCACCCTTTTATTCAATATCTCCCTTTGCCAAGATAACAGCTCTGAGTCTTCTCCTATAATGCCTGATGAGGTTGGAGAATACATGGCAAGGGATCTGAGACCATTCCTCCATACAGAATCTCTCCAGATCCTTCAAATTTCAAGGTCCACACTGGTGGACTCTGCTCTTCAGTTCACCCCACATGTTTTCTATGGGTTGCAAGTCAGGGGACTGACCATTTTTGTGTTGATTTTGATGTACGTTTTGGATCACTGTCCTGCCGGAAGATCCAAAAGGCCCATTTTAAGCTTTCTGGCAGAGACAGTCAGGTTTTCATTTAATATCTGTTGATATTTGATAGAGTCCATGATGCCATGTATCCTAACAAAATGTCCAGGTCCTCTGGCAGAAAAACAGCCCCAAAACATTAAAGAGCCACCACCATATTTAACCGTGGGCATGAGGTACTTTTCCATATGGCTACCTCTCTGTGTGTGCCAAAACCACCTCTGGTGTTTATTGCCAAAAAGCTCTATTTTGGTTTCATTTCACCATAGAACCCGATCCCATTTGAAGTTCCAGTAGTGTCTGGCAAACTGAAGACGCTTGAGTTTGTTTTTGGATGAGTAGAGGCTTTTTTCTTGAAACCCTTCCAAACAACTTCTGGTGATGTAGGTGACTTTGTTTCATAGTTTTGGTGATTTTCTGACCCCAAGACACATCTAACTTCTGCAGTTCTCCAGCTGTGATCCTTGGAGTTTTTTTGGCCACTCGAACCATCCTCTCGAACCATAGGTTGAGACAATATAGACACACGTCCAATTCCAGGTTGATTCATAACATTTCCAGTTGACTGGAACTTTTTAATTATTGCCCTGATGGTGGAAATGGGCATTTTCAATGCTTGTGCTATTTCCTTATAGCCACTTCCCATTTTGTGAAGCTCAACAACCTTTTGCCGCACATCACAGCTATATTCCTTGGTCTTACCCATTGTGATGAATGACTAAGGGAATTTGGCTTATGTGTTACCTCATATTTATACCCCTGTGAGACAAGAAGCCATGGTTGAACAATTTCCTGTTCCTAGTCACCCAGGTGTACTAAAAAAATGTAAAATATCAATGGGAATATACTTCAAAAATATTTTTCTCATGAATTCATAGGGGTGCCAATAATTGTGGCACACATACAGTACTGTGCAAAGGTTTTAGGCACCCTATTTTTTTAGTACAAACTTTGTTATAGATTTTTTTATTTTCTAAAAAAAACATTTTAGATTTCCAAACATTAGTTTTCCAGCACAAAATTAAATGTTACAGAAAAATGTTTGTATGTCATTAAAGAAAGCAGCATATTACGTAAGAGACCACTTTACAGACAAAAAACACAATGAAGGCTGCTGGGATTTGTTGCAAAAATAAGAAGCAAGTGCGAAAGTCAAAGTCTCCAGAAGAACTGTGGCTGATTCTGCAAGATGGTTCTGCAAGTCACACCAAATATTGACTTTGTTTCATTTACTACTGTTTACTGCTCTTTACGTTATTTTTTGTTTAATGTAGAAGCATTTAATTTTATTTTTGAAGGCATCTTTGCTCTACAGCATTTCTTTTCATGTGCCTAAAGCTTTTGCACAGTACTGTATATTTAACAAAGATATATTTTTTGGGGGATAAACCTGTGTTGTGTTTGTAATTGTTTGATATCCATGCGAGCAGAATATTTTTGTGATTTTTTTAACAAAAGATCAAAATAAATAAAGACAATTTTCACAGCCTTCTTTGCTAATATTTACCAAGGGTTCCGATATTAGTGGAGGGCACTGTAGTTTCCATGTGATATAATAGTTGACTATCCTCTAAGTATCTACAGGTATTTCATAACACATATGGAGGAGTTCCAGAGATTACAGCCTTTCTGCTTTTGCATACTCTTCTGTTTTAAATGTTTGACTGTAAAATCAAGGAATATACAGTAGACCCCAATATTCAATACAATTTCAGCTAAGGAGCAATAAACACTTGATATATAAATCTGTAAGGAATAAAATGTGCTGGGGAGTGCTGTTATAGGAAAATAATCAACAACAGAGTGGTGAGATGCAGCCTGACACAAAATGTTATCAATTGTTATCAGAGTCATCATCTTATACCACAGCAAATTTGTCAATGATACTTTAATGACACATCATACATTTAACCATTCATACTTACATTTAATGTGGAACATCCATGAGACAAGTTATTTTACAACCCTAATTCCAAAAAGGTTGGGACGCTGTGTAAAATGTAAATAAAAACAGAATGCAATGATTTGCAAATCTCATAAACCCATATGTTATTCACAATAGAACATAGAACACATATCAAATGTTTGAACTGAGGAAACATACCATTTTAAGGAAATCGTGAAGGTTGGCACATCATGAAATGAAAAATACTACAAAGAAGACCCAGGACTGTTGAGCAGCTAGAACCCTGTATCATACACGAATGGAACAACAGTCCTCTCCCAAAACTCCAGCAACTGGTCTCCTCAGTTCCCAGACATATACGGACTGTTGTTAAAAGAACATGAGATGCTACACAGTGGTAAACATGGCCCTGTCCCAACTTTTTTGAGACGTGTTGCGCCATCAAATTCAAAATGACCTTTTTACTTTTTTTTCTTAAAATGGTACAATTCCTCAGTTTAAACATTTGATTATGTTCAATTGTGAATAACATATGGGTTTATGAGATTTGCAAATCATTGCATTTTTTTTATTTATTTACATTTTACACAGCGTCCCAACTTTTTGGAATTGGGGTTGTATATTATCACTTATGTTGTAGCAGCTATAAACAGTCCCTCTAGGATTTCATGATTTTGCGATCGCAGAATTTAACACAAAATCAAGCAAACTCTGCAATATTCGTAGGAGCTTGCAATTTTTCATAAACACTGCAGACTTTTCGCAGATTTGGGCCGTGATGATTTGGGTCGTGATGACATCACATTCAGTCAAAGCCCTCTTCGATTCATGTGCATCAAATATGAGTACAGCTAAAAGGTCTCATTTGTGCAATTGCAATTTCGCCAATTCCAAGTAGTTTTCCACAAAAGGGACCAAAAAACTCCACAAATTGCACCACAAATTTTGAGAAAATAAAGACACAGCAAAGTAAAGCATTTTTGGCCACAACAACCACAAAAAACTGTATGGACTGATAAACAGTTTTCCTTTTTTTTACTCTCTTGAAGTTAATAAGACAAAAAAAAAAAAAAAAAAAAAAAAAGCAACTTCATGTGTTACAGAGAAACCGGAAAGCACAAAGTCCTCTGTCCTGATGACCCTCCCGTGGGAGAAAACTTACCAAACGTTAAAACACTGACACCTAAGACTTTTCATGAATGTTAAATAAATGTCTCCTTACAGAAAGCATCATAGCAGTGATTATCCGTCCTTGTTAAATAATATTTGAACTGATAAAAATCAGTTTATTATTAGGCTTAGATTATGTGATGCATGCACAAAATCCCTGTGAATTAGCTGTTGGTGTAGAAATAATATCGTATTATATATTATGAGTGATGTATTATATGTATTATGTATTATGTATCATTTATATACACAGGATTTGAATTACTGTGAGCACTAAGGTACGAGCTGCTGTTACAGTAAATTTATCCACACCTTCTGACCAATCTGAAATTCAACAGCATCTGGTATGTTACACTATAAAGTCTGATTAGCTGTGATACAACCTACAAAAATATTCTTTAACATGTAAATCATTATACTTTACTTCACTAAGACAGTGGATGAAAGCTGAATGCAGAAGTTGGACAACAGAAGGAAGTGGTCCATGCTGACAAACTGAGGCTTGCTAGTTATCACAATATCTCTAGTTTCATAGAACTCAAACTGCAAGTCACTCATTCAGAGAACTAAGAAGCAGCAGTGCTCTAAATACAACTCAACATCCCAATGGTTGGATCAGGCTGAAAGATAATAATACACAGGTAATGAAGAGATAACAGTTCCCCAGAACTTCTTATCACTATTTACTGGTCCACTCTATCTTCCTTATCCACCAGAGAAAGAGCATGCCATGGCTGACTGCACTTTCCATAGAGTCTGCATACAGAGAACAAGCAGGCTACAATCCCAACCCTTCAGTATGGAGTGAGCCATTTCTATGTTTCATTCCAAACAGAATGCATTTTTAATATATTTATACAGTTTAAAAGCTAAGGTCAAGGGAGAAGGAAGTGTGAACACAACAGATGCTCATCCCTTCACTGGCAGGTGAGGATTCTTGTTAACAGCTCTGCCTTGGCAAGGGAGTGCCATGAGTTGTCATGGCAACCATGTGCCAAAGAGGAAGAGAGAGCATGGCATCTCCAACTCCCCCTGCCATATTTAAGCAGAAGAAACGTGGTGGATGCTCAGCAGAAAACACGCTAAAGCCCCAAGCGCCATTGATCATTATAATGCAGGCCACACTTTGAAACAGAAAAGCATCAGACAAATAGCAGGTCTTCATTTCTAATGCCATTAGCTACACACAGTATTCAGTGTGAAATTCTCTGAAGGTATCTGAATAGAGACATTATAAGAGCTAGTGAGATAGTGATGATGAAATGTGGAAAATTTCAAAAAGGTAGCAGTTATCAAAAAAAAAAAATGGAAATACAGGAAGGAAGCTCAGGAGTGAGGGGTGAGAGAGGTAAGAGGACAGAAAATGGAAGACAATACAAGGAAGGAGACCAAATGAACCAAACAAAGAAATGAAGTGAGTGGGTGGTAGTCCTGAAAGATGGGTGAACCCCCTTTAGCCTGAGCCTTTTGCCAGCAGGAGCATCACCCTCTCAACACACACACACCCTGCTGCTCCTTGAAATTGTACCAGTACTAAGCATATTTCATCTGTTTAAATTGCAAACGGGTGTGTTGAACCCCTCAGTGTGAGTCTAAATGAACCCTAGTGTGGTTTGATTGCACTGTGAACACTATTCAATCTAGATTAACATGAAGTAACCCAGACATGAAATGTATTATGGGTTGTAGCATTTTCTGATATGCAAACTGCTAAACTGAATTCTGAGTGCAAAATTCTGGAATGTGCTGAAAAACACAAGCATTTATTATCCATCCATTTTCTGTACCCTTATCCTACACAGGGTCGCGGGGAGCATGGAGCATATCCAAGGGGACTCAGGAAAGGGGAAATGCTGGACAGGGTGCCAACCCATCACAGGGCTCAATCACAGACACACTCACTCACACACTACAGACAATTTGGAAATGCCTACAATGCATGTTTTTGGACTGGAGGGGGGGGGAATCAGGGTACCCGGAGGAAACCCCTGAAGCACAGGGAGAACATGCAAACTCCGTGCACACAGGGTGGAGGCGGGATTCAAACCCCTACCCGGAGGTATGAGGCAAATGTGCTCTTGTGAAATTATATAGCTTCCATTATACAATAGTTTAGTTCTGGTTCACTAACTTCACTGGAGAAGCAGTGTTCCAAGAGTGCTGATGTTTAGTATAACAGCATTGGTACATTTCACTGTTTGTATCACTCCGCTTGTCTGTGTTTGCTACATAAAATTCCAATTCTAGCAATAGCTCATTACATTAAAACCATTACTACACTAACAATAGGCTGTCAGTCAGTCTGTGCGTTGCATGGCAACACGCAACACTGTATCCAGCTGTGCCTTCTTTGAGAACTGTTTTTATTGATGGAGCAAATATTTGGCCACACTGTGTCTGAAATCTTACTTGATATTAATTTTTTTAAGTCTTTTTAATCATGTTGTTGCACTGAATATCAGCACGGTGGTGATTACCTGTGCCTATACAGCTGCCTATACAGCTGAATAATACTGATATTATTACACTGATATAATACAGCCATACTGATATTCAGTACATCAGCACTCTTGCTCGTGCGATAACTGTGATAATTATAAATAAAAGACGTTGCAAGTATGTATCCAGCAGTGCTCGTTTACACACTCCCCTTAGCCCACATTTTAGTCTTACATGCCTGCTTAAATTTGTGCAGTGTACAAACAAATCAGACCAAATTCCAAACAAACCAAAGCATCATTAACACCCTACTTTAAGTTCAGCAAACAGGTGATATCTGAAATAGCATCCTAATCCATTGCAAAGTGAGTAGGACAAGACTCTTAACAACAAGTGCATCTTAAAATAAGATAATAAAGACGAGAGCAAGAGATTGTATTAAACCTAAGCACCTGTAACCATGGCTGTAGACTAAAGGGCTGAGTGTTACACAAAGAGCCTGATTGAATTAGGCCTGTGAATTATTAAGTAACTCCTGCCTCACACGACAAAGACAGGAGGGCAGGTCTCACTGCTGTCTGAAACACATCCACAAACACATGGCCCTCGGCTCTAGTTACGCCCCTGGATGGATTCTGCAGACAAAACCACATAACACATTAAAAAGCCATTTATAAGCAGCTCATCACTGTCCCTGTGAGACAAAGTATGCATCCAGTGAGACATACAAGTTGTCACACGCACATTAGTTTACAGTATGTTGAAATCACTGGTTTGGCATTACAGCATTTGCCATCCTACAAAGTGGTTTTCAGTGTAGTTTGTGACAGAAAACCAAAAAAAGAAGTGGTTATGTAACAAAAATGACACAATACCAACAACTTCTTGTTTCTTTAAGAAAAGCCCCTTTGAATTTTCACTACAAAATGCAAATTATCCGTTATTCTCCTGCACATGTTCTGACATCACATCATTTATCAAATGGATGAGATTTTCATCTGAAATTCCCTATATTGCATGTGTGGCATATGTTGGTTGAGACTAAGACAGGTATCTAAATTAACACTCTCAAACACTGTAGTCTGAAGAAAATAAAGGTCTACCTGTGCATCCGTGAGTGGGAGTGTTGATGTATGCTGTCTCTTAAGAGCTGGGTTTTGACTGGAGACGTCTAGCCAGATGTTCTACTGACCAAACGTATATGCATACAAGCCCAGTATTCTGTATAGCAAGTCCTCCTATGTAGAACCGAGCCTCAGCTCTCAACACAACATACAGTATAATGCTTTGCTCTCTCATCAAACATGAATTCTTTAGCTCAAACATTGGTTTAAGTTCAGCCAAGGTTATATCAGTTATACAGCACTGAGAATTGAGGCTCTAACCTCTAATGGTGTACCCAAGCTCATGTGATTTCAAAATAGATTTTGTAGTCATGCAAAAACACATGTAGGAGGTCTACATCAGGCAGCAAGAGACATATTGTACCAGCAGCACTAAAGACCGATGTGTCTGTGGGCATAAATAATAGTGGAGAGCAGAGATTAAGTTGATTTCCTCATATCACACTGTCACTTGACACATTTGCAGAGTGAGCCAACAACATGGATATGGGAAGATGTATCAGTACAGGAACGTGATCAATTCACAATTCACACTGACCTGTCACTGTATGCCTAACACGACTACAATCCTTTTGCTGGACTAAGATTATAAAATGTGATGGCAGCTCATTGTTCCAGGCATGATTGTAATGCAAATCTAATGCTATATTTTATATTGCCTACAAACAGACAATAACGTAAACCACTTTACCACTCACACTGAAGCTAGCTATCTACAGATGGCTGACAAATTAAAGGGAATACCGAGATAAAATGTCTTAGTAAGGTGCCAGGCCATCATGAGCCACTAGAAAAGCTTCAGTGTGCCTTAGGGATAGATTCTGCACATCTCTGCAACTATACTACAGGCATGAACACAATTCTTCCCAAAGATATTCACTCAGTCGGTGTGTTGATGACGGTGCTATAATGTGCTCTAACACGTCACTCAAAAATCTCCCAAAGGTGTTCTACTGGGCTGAGATCTGGTGACTGTGAAAGTCACAGCATATGATTTACTCTTCATACATTTTCATCCTCATCAAATCATTCAGTTTGACCTCATGCACTGTGGATGGGGGGTCATCCTGAAAGAACCCACTATCAGGATAGAAACGTTTCATCATAGGATAAAGGTGGTCTGTCAGAATTTTTTTTTTATTAATTTGCACTGATCCTTCCCTCTAACAGGACAACTGGATTCAAACCATACCAGCAAAATGCTGCACACAGCATAAGTCTCAATTTTTTCCTTTAATTTGTCAACCATTTGTATGTGAGTGAACAATAGCTCATAATTTACAGTGCACAGTAGTCAGTCTGCGAGTGGTGTCCAAGATTAGATAGGGTGTTACAAGGAACATAAATAGATGTGAGCTATTTATTCCCAAACTGTCAACACCTTCCTCGTAAAAACAACCACTTGCTGATTATTCTATAACATGTCTCTAGCTGAAAGCCCGATGTTGTGTGAATATCATAAGCCTGAACACGAGTCCAGAAAGGTATAGGTTCATATTTCTTATTTTTATGTAACACTGGATAGATGCACTGGATAGAAGTAAATAGAGTTCCGATTTTTTTATGCCAAATGAGTTCATCCTCCCCCACCTCTTCTGACTACTTTATTATAAACTAAGTTAGTGGCAGAAATTCTGCAAATCGAAACCTAATCCTGTAATTTCATACATTCGCACTGACAGGCCACGTCTTATGATTTGAGTTTGCAAAAAATTTTCATGTGATGGAAATTGTGAATGTTGCTCTCTGATCCAATGAACATAATCTGTTTGGTGATAAGTTGAAAAGACACCCAGAAGAGCCTGTGGAAAATATAGGCTTTAAAGACAGCTCTGTCTACCAAATGGCACTCAATGTAGGATTGAAAGCTCAGAAAGTGACCAAGTGCTGACCTGCAGGATCAAAGTCTAATTTGGTGACTTCCCTCCTCTTACACGTCTGTTAAATCTGGCAGTTTATCAAAGAGCTGAATCAGACCAGTTAGAGCATGAAAATAACCAAACTTGACTCCATCCCTTTAGTAGCAAAGTTGTTCAGGACTGGCTACGAAACATACCCAGTCTTCGAAGTGTCTACTGCCATTCTGCAGCAAATCTTCAAACTGGATGGTGCAGTTGGCCACAAAGTCATCATAGCCGATCGGGGAATCATGGAAAACTGAGAGCTCGATCTTCTTTCCATCGTATACCTCTGTGACAAACTCATCGTTCCATGCCGGGCTGTTGGTCTTCTGCCTGGTGGAGGTCTGGCCCACACGTGAATCATCCACATTGAGGGCAATGTATGTGTCCAGCAAGAAGGTCTGGGTCTTGGGGCCCACGGCGTGGCGCAATGACCATGGTGTGGGCTTCAGGTCCAGAGCTTTGCAGACTTTAATCTTCAGCAAGCCGTTGAAAACAACCATGATGATGCGAGAACAGGCAACTGCTTACCTTTACAGTGTCAAACTTTAATCCTGCGGAAATGTTTTGCATGTAGTTACCATCACGTCATTCGTAAGGATCAGTTTCAATGGATGCTGCTTTGATTTTTAAAAATATCCGTCCGGTGACCCAGACTCTCTGAAAATGAATGCAAGCTACGAGCGCAAAAGTAACAAGCAGGAAAAGGCAGGACTTTGATTCTCCTGCTTCTGTTTACGACCGTGAACGCGCGTAAACAAGCGATTCCCCTCTCCTCTACGTGTTTATTCTCTGTCTGACCAGAATCTTGGTGGAGTTTTATTCTCCAAGCGATAACAAGCTGGAATCAGGGCGATGCTTCAAGCAGGCAAACGTAACGTATGTCAACATAAATTGGCGGAGCTTTTGAGCTCAGAGGAAACGGCCCCGAATGAAACGTGAAGGTCTTCAGCAGCAGCAGCAGAGGTGCATTCCAACTAGTCCCCTTCCATCAAGATAGAGAGAGAGAGAGAAAAAAAGATTAAACCAAACTGGCCATTCATGGATCTTCTTTCTTCCCGAGCAGCTGGGGCTCGCCGTCTGCTTGTCTCGGTCGCGTTTTATGGGCGTGAGGAATCCTCCGCGGCATTTGAGCCGCCTGTCCGTTCAGTGGATACACCAGATCTGTGCTGATTTTTCCTGCAGCATTCCTCCCCTTTCCCTTTCTCTCTCTCTCTCTCTCTCTCCCTCCCGTGCGCCTGACGCCCGGAGCAGGAAGTGCGCAAAACGCGTCGGTTGTTCAAGCCGCGCCGGGGGTGGGTGGGTTGGTGTATACAAGCGAAGAGCACTTCACATCTGTGTTTCCCAGTCCTGCTGCTGGAGTCAGCCACACTGTTGCCTAGATTTTGTCGTTCTCCCTGCTGGAAATAATTACGCGCATTAGGACTCACGTTACTGTGTCGATTCTTTTAGCGCAAACTCGTTCAAGTGAACCGAATACACGACTTTGCGGATTCGTTTGATTCACTTCTTAGAGTAGGGTGCAATAAATGGAGAAGGTGGGAATGATGCCAAGGGCTCTGAGTAGCCATAGTGCTCAGTTAGACCCTAGGAAAGAACGACACCAAGGGCCTCGAGGAGCCATGGAGGCTAAGGGGACCCTTTAGGAAATTCTCTGATATAATGCATATTGGAGCCCCTGTGCATGGTTTCATTACAGTGTATTTTGTGGTAAATAATCTCTTTATGCAATGGGATTGGCATAGCTATAGAATTCACAATGCTGTGCAATAGCGAATAACATTTTAAGGGTGGGTGACATGGCAAAAATAAACAAAATAACTAAATAAACCATGGTGCTAGATGCCAGCAAAACAGTAGATCCCTCTTAAAAATGTAAGTACTAAAAACTATTAGGGGGTATACACCTAAGGGTTTGGTGGGCATGTGTGTATCAGAACACAGGCATTTCAACTGGTCACATGTACAAGTTATTTGATGCAAAGTCAGACCTATCCTGTAAGCTGCGGAAAGCCTGTGTACTTCTTTGGTACTTTACTGACCTCTAGTGGTTGAAAAGGTGTGTACAAGACTTACTAAAAGCAGTCTAGTGGCAGCAAATGGTTTTGTGGTATAAAATAGTTTGAGAAGAAGCCTCTAAGAGTAAGAAGAAATGTTTTTTTTTAATTATTATTATTTACTACAACACACCTAAAATCATTACATTAGACTAAACTGAGACAAACACTTGTGTGTTATCCCAGTGGGCGACCTTTAAAGTGGCACAGTGAAATACCGGGGTCCAGGTGAATGAGAGTGTGAAACAAAGCTGTCTGAGCTTGGATGTGGAAATGTAAATGTGACTACTTTTCTTACCATTAACACTGCATTAATAACATACACCGTGGTATGATCTGACAATCATCATCCTTGGCAACGGTGACATTAAAATATGAGAAAGAATGAACGTTTCTGAGAATGAAAAGTACAGACTTTTAATTGTCTACACACTTCTATACTTGTCCTGAAGGGGGAAGTGTCAGCTAGGGTTTGGATGCTACAAATCAGAAGCATCAGGAGTGATGAGTAACGAAAAATGCAAAGGAGTATGGAAGGGAACTAGAGTCAGTACACACAGTAAGTGGAACACAGAGTTTACTGTTTAATTGGCCTTTAAAGGGCAAACAGAATGTGTGTGTGTGTGTGTGTGTGTGTGTGTGTGTGTGTGTGTGTGTGTGTGTGTGTGTGTGTGTGTGTGTGTGTGTGTGTGTGTGTTTAGGTTTACGGTGGTGAAATCAATCCTAACCATACAGCAAAGCATGCATGTTCAGACAGACTGATACTCTCTCCACAGACCTGCTGTGAAACTGATCTACTCTTTTCTGTGTGGTTTGATGATGTGAGCTCATCATCATCAGATCAACTTCTTGCTTTTGTCTTTAACTTGTAAAATACATGTAATGCTTGTTCCATTTGGTCTATTTTATAATTTATTACGAGGAAAAATTGTAATCTATATGAACACTAACCACATTTTGTAGTGTTACAACCTGGAACTGAAATGAACTGGGATTATTTGTGAAATGGACTGAATCTGGGATTACTGTACATGTGAATTGTTGAACTTGTTAAGGAAGAATTTCATATCATTAGTACATTTTGTCAGTAGTTTATGGCACTGAGATTATTGCTATTATTGCTAGATTATTGCTTATCTATTTTGCCACATAGTGGAACAGAGACTAGCTCTCTTTTCTCAAATCTTTCAATTATGGTCCACAAAACAGTTTTAATTTACAACATAGATTCTAAATTCATTTGGTGGGCCAGATTATAAACCTTTATCGGACCAGTCCCAGCCCATGGGCTGTATGTTTGACACCCCTGATCTAAGCTCATCTAAATATACTAATATGTTTCTACTTTCTTGAGTGAGACATGAGAGCATCATTCTGCAGCTGGAGGAATGCTGTCCTGAAAACGAAGCTCTCCAGAGGACAATGATGGAGAGGAACATGATTTCTCTAATCATACTTCCATCGCAATCATAAACACGTTCACCACAAAGATGGCCTGTACGGCTGTGGTGCTCTTTTTTTCCTTAAATGGGTTTCCATTGAGCCACTTATATACAATATGCTGCAATTGGCTAAACATGAAGCCAATATTTATTTTGCATTGAGCTCTGAGTGCAGTAACACTTTTAGTCAACTGTATTTGGTTTTCAGCCAACCACTTCCTCCAGAAGAAACTAACTGAAATAGTTATTAATACAAAAGACATACAAGTTAAATACATAGTAGCATTCATCAACAATTTAATTAAAATCTCATAGAGTCTGCTGTGATGGATTTAAATGAAGTCTGAGTTTTCAGCCATGGCTCGCATTAGTTCCTCTCTGCTTGAGAAGCACAAAGGTTTATTGACTTGATCTCCACAAGTGGACACCAGTGATAGAGAGAATAAGACTAGCCCTAAGGTCCAGCTGCCCAAAATGTGTGGTCTATTTTATCAACAGGGCATGTCACACTCCGTGACCTTTCCCAGGTGAGCCGGCCTGCCCTCTGACCACCAAAGTTATTGGCTGATGTCTATGTAATTTCCTAAAAGTGGACAGAAACAGAACATTTGTGATAAGGCAGGAATTCCGTTGCTGTTGTGATTGGAGAAAGATTAGATGGATATTAAGGGTTTAAAGTCTGTGGTAGTCAGTGAGTATTTATATATAAACACATAAGTGAGGCATTGATGGCTGATGACTGGGATAGATGGTTTAACTAAGATTATGAGTAATTAAATACTTGATCTAACATGATGTATGTTTATTCTCCAGAAGCTTATGACACACTGTCATAATTTCATACTATTGGCCCACAGAAAAAAGATGCTTGAAAAGGAGATACATGACAAATGGCCGAGCATTTTGGAGTCTTCAATAACAGAAAATGATAGAATTAAGCATAATGATGAACTGGTAATGAGACTGTAGTGGCATAAAATAATTTGAATGAAATGTTACGAAGATTAAGGTTAAGATTAGGAACAGGGATAGCATTCATACATTTTTCCAACTGCAGCTCCCTGGCTCGTTTAAGTTTGGATAAATTTCTCATGAGATCAGGTTCATAATTGAACAAGTAACATGTTATTACCATTTCAGAGACTAGGTCTAGGTTGGATTTTAGATTATGTTTTTCAATGTGTTCTAAGTTGGTCAAGAAGTAAAGCATTAATAATATTTCTTGTTTTTCAACTAAGTCTAAGTTGATCATAGGGGGAGCGGTTGGGATGTAAGTTGATGTGCGTGTCCTTAGGGGAAGTGTCATTTTCTAGATGTGAACAATGGAGGTATAGCATTGCATTGTAACATTAGTGAGAGGATGTGCCTGCGGCCTAAACTGTAAACATATACACCCCAAACTCTCCCAAAGAATAAATCATAGCAGGCTGATTTCAGGCCAACTGGCTGGGCTTAAAAAGCCCTAAGTGTGTGGGTGTATTAATATGAATACTGATAAGCATGGGAGAGAACAACAAAACAGCTGTATATATCTTCCTGTTTTTGTGAATGCATTTAGTCTAAACCCCAGAATCTGCACTCTGTAATTAATTAATTAAGGCTGTATGTTGGTAATCGGTATTGGTACTGTCGGTAATTGGTATTGTATGAGTGTGTATGTGATTGTGGGAAAATATAGCATGTGTTGTTCTTTATGATTTATTCTCAGCCCCCATAGAGCTTGTCTGGGTCCGGAGCATTGGGTTTCAGGACGGGTGGAGGAGGGGAAACCAAAACAGGCTAGCATGTGTCACAGGCCAGAGAAAAACTCATTTCAACAGCCCACCATTTATATACAGACAGCAAACAAGAGCTTTTGATAAACTTATGCTATTGTCCAAATGTATTTTGGATGATGTCGAAAGTGACTAATCACTGTAATACAATGGTCCAGAACTCACGTTATTACGTATTGATGTTAGAGTTCACGTTCAATTAACATTCAATTAACTGTTCTTTGACACTCCTTTAACTCTTTAAGTCCCAGGATTGATCCATGGGACCAGAAGTTCATGCTTCTATAATAATAATAACAATCATAATCATAATCATAATCATTCATATTAGTTGCTGAACTTTAACACAAATAACTGAATATATTTTTATCATTACTTACTTGAAATGTTGTAGTCTTTACTTCCCTACATTTCTTCACACTCTGTCCAGATATAGTTACATTTCAGTTTACAGTCACAATAACAAGAATAAAAATGCAGCCTGATCAGTTCATTTAAAGCTATATTACACCCTCCTCACCGTAATTTTTTTTTTTTTTATTTTTTTTTTACAAGATTCCTGTAGGTCAGATTTCACAGGTGACACTACCAGTTTTCCACTGAAAAACCCTTCAGAATTTTACAGTCAAGTAGCTTCCTTAAGTACATTTGCTTCAAGTTCAAGCATTTCTCTGGAGTCTCTGAACATTTTAATTGTACATATAATATGCTCATTGTGATTTGTCAAATTAGGACCCTCAAATCCTTCTCCTGTTGTAATGTTTATAACACAGGACCTGAGTGACACAGGAAACCAAAGCCTCCATTAACACCTTCTCATTAACATACTTTTAGACATATCAACACGAGTGTGACAAACTCGTTTAAATACGGACACTTCCATATACATAACACTCCTCTTCAACATAAATAACGCACAGTCACGCAAGAGAGGGCCATCCAAACTGCTATAAATGTATGAGGCTGAGTGACTCCCTGTTATAAATTTTCAGCCTCATGTGATGAAGCTTGATGGAGTTGGCAAATGGGTTGATGTAAGCGTTCGTTGTGTTTCTGAACATGGCTGGAATTTCAATTGGCAGTGAAAGTGAGACAGTGGAAAGGTCAGAAGACATGTAGTGTATCATATGCTGCATCCCCCAAGTGCCCTGAAAACCTTGCTCTGCTTATTTCTCAAATTGCTCCCGCACTTTAGGGTCAAACATGTTGACCCACATTAGGCATATGGACAGAAGGATGGGTGCTAGAGGCACAGCTGACCTGGGCTATGACCATGGCTTAAAGTGAGTCAACTGGATACTGCAGTAAATGAATGGATGTGTGTCAGAAAGTCATTCGCCTTAAAGGATTTTAGGGACTCTATGATGACTGAGAGAAGGAAATACGGAAGAAAACTTTTTTGATTAATAGGTGAGGCATTTGTTAGATCCCATGTAAGATTCATAGCAGCAGCAATGTGCAAGCTGTGGGCATATGGATATATTTTTCACATTCATAACAGACAACTTGACCAGAGTCAAGTCAAGTGACTTGACCAGAGTGTCCATCTGCTGAGAAGCAGCTTTGCCTTCTCAATAAAAACTCATAGGAATGTAAAAGATCAGCTACTCTTAAGAGCTGTGGAAATATTTGATTTATATACAACAGGTGCCACTCATCACAACATACATAGTGACCAAAGTGTTAAATAGGGACCTTGTTCATTACCATAAGCTAAAACTTGTTTGTAGGGAGAAAGTGAATAATAATCTTCCTATATTTACAGAACACAATCTATTTCACAAAGAAATAGATATTGTTCCGTTATATGAAAGTATGTTTGAGTGTTTAAATGATTAAAAGATGGAGTGAGGGACTCAAAGAGTGAGTCAGTATATACGAGAGAGCTAAAGAGTGAGAAAGAAAGAGCAAGAGAATGAAAGATACTGCTTTGATTACAGTCTGAGAAGCATGTTCCTGCCCAGACACTGGCGGTGTCACTTCCCTATGCATGCACATTTAATCCCTCTGCCTGCCAGGAGGATGGAGAGGAGAAACCTGATCTCCCAAGGGGCCAACAGACAGGAGGACAAGAGAAGGAGAATGAGACACAGTCAGAAAGAGAGGGAGAGAGAGAGAGCGAACAAGCACTGACAAGATTTATAAGTTAGCTAATGGTGCAGTGGTATCATTGGTATCATCACCTATGCATTAACCAAAAGAAATATGAAAAGTAGTTGGGCAAACTGAATGCTCCTATGGTATACCTGAGCAACTGTTCTTGTTTTATAATAAGCAAATCATTGTTTAAAAAAAGAAGAAAGAAAGAAAGAAAAAGAAAGAAAGAAAGAAAGAAAGAAAGAAAGAAAGAAAGAAAGAAAGAAAGAAAGAAAAGAATAAAAAAAGAAACTCAACTAAAACCAAAGTGAATCCATCTTATAGTAGATTAGCTAGAAGTAAACTTATGAACTTAGGGGCCATCATCATCCCCCACCATTTTCACACACACACACACACACACACACACACACACACACACACACACACACACACACACACACACACACACACACACACACACACACACACAGCTTAGCGGCAGCCTATCCCGGTGCTATCAGGTATCGCGTCCCTCCCGAGAGGGAAGGTGAGCCAGCTTCATGAATCATTTAGAGTGTGCGCCGTGAGTGGAGGTCAGTGTGATTGCTGAGTGTAGGGTGTCTCTGCCCATGGCCCCCACACAACTGCCTTGATTTGAATAGAAAAAAGGCTTAGGCCACGGCACAGTCAGCAACAGGCCTCTACTGAAACAGAGCACAGCAGAGCTGTCTGGATTAACAGAGTTCCTCCCTGCTCACAGCCCACTGAAACAGGAGACAGGTGCAGATGGAGGCAGAGCACACGCTGACCTACTCATTCTTAACTCTGGCCCAGGTAGTGATGTAGTTCTTTCAGGAAGTCCAACCCCATAGTGCCAAATGCTACAGTGAAGAACAGCTTCCTCTAGTTGGCTGACTCTTAACTTGGATTCTAATTGGATACTAGTTAAAGTTGGATACTAGTTAAAGTTTGAATTATATATACAGTTGATGCCTATCCTTAGGACAAAAAGAAGAAGACAAAGAGAAGTATTATCTTTATAACTGCTTTCGCCATAGCAATTTTCTTTTCTTTCTTTTTTTTTGTGGATATTTTTTACATTTAGCTTCAGGTTTTGGATTGCTGGAAATCTTTGTTTGTAGTTAAATTGTAAAATAATTGTAAAATAATTGTAAAGTAAATTTTTCTATTTCACCCCAGAAACCACTGGGAAAGCAAATTTTTGCACTCATCTGTACACTATAAGCTGTTAGACCAGGTAAACTTACATTCATGGAAATCTGATGAAAGATGAAAAACATCTGTTATATGCAAATACTTTCACCTACTATAATCAGGAAGGTTTTGTTTCAGTATTTCCTAGTCTTCTTGACTTCATTAGCAAGCTTAGTTACAGCAGTCAGACCTGGTTTATAGTCCCTGCCATTGGGTTTAGAATGACACAGCATGCTTAGAGGCAGATGAGGCCTCTGAATAATAAACAACAGTGTTTAGAATAGACCAACTCACTCTTATACATTCTCTATACTAGCATCAGCACTTCTGCTACAGCCATTGGCTGCTCATGCATGCCCCCCTACCCCAATGCTCTCCCTTCATCGGGAAAACTGATGCCGACCATGGACAATCAATCACCCCCATTTACTACAATCTCTGCAAATTCAGGCCTGTGTTGGATAATGAGTTGATGTGCATGTAATTTTTTGGCATACATAATTTAGATTATATAATCTAAAATGAATGAATGAATAATTAATAAATTAGATTAAAGCATTCATTCATTCGTCCATTCATTAATCTACTACATTATAGAAAGATAATTGAGTGTGTATATATTTAGTGAAGATGCATTCAGAAATAATGAAATTAACAATATTCAGCAATAAACAGTAAAACAACCAATAAATTTTTTAAAATCAAATAATGATTTGCCTTTATGTACACTGTGGTGTAGTTTTCTAAGGAAATCAGCTGGTAGGTTGTTCCAGGCTTCTTGGAGAACTTGTTACATTTTATCTGTCTCTGCTGATAAAATTCAAGACAGCCTTGATGATTTTGTTTTTTTTATTTTTGATCAGAAACATGATCTATTATGGGGGGCACAGTGGCTTAGTGGTAAGCATGTTTGAAACAGGTTTGCATCCCGTGTCATGCCCCATGTTGTCCCTGTGATTCAGGGGTTTCCTCCAGATAGTCCGGTTTCCTCCCTCAGTCCAAAGACATGCATTGTAGGCTGATTGCCATTTCCAAATTGTCCGTTGTGTGAATGTGTGTGTGGGTGATTGTGCCCTGCGATGGGTTGGCACCGTGTCCAGTGTGTCCCACCTTGTGCCCTGAGTTCCCTCGGATAGACTCCACACTCCCCCAGAGCCTGTGTAGGATAAGTGGTATGGAAAATGGATGGATGAATGGTCTATTACTGTCCCATTCCCACCTCATGCTCAGTGTTCTGGGATGGGCTCTGTGTCCACCATGACCCTGACTGGGATAAAGCAGTTTTTACTCATCTTTTTGAAGATAAATGAATGAATAAACAATGTATCACTTAATACGGTCAATTATTTACCAAAAAATAATAAAGCTCTCTATAACACTGAATTTTCTGAGATCAAATTTATTTTATGATGAATCATTTCTATCCTGATGGGAGTGGTCTCTTCCAGGATAAATCCACCCCCATCCACAGGGAACGAGGGCTCAGTATATGGTTTGATGAGGATGAACATTATATTGTTTATATGCTATAGTCTTCACAATCACCAGATCTCAATCTGTACCAGTATGCATACACTGCAGTCAAATGTTTTGAACTACTTATGATCTACTTATTTGCTATTACAGTTCAATCACTATTATTGGTGCATACCAAACAAATGTATTAACTGGTAGCTCTCAGATCCTAATGAGACTCTAAATTAGTGCTTTATAAAGGGAGACAGACTTGGAGTGTAAATCTGTTAAGCCTATAGATAAAAGATTCATAGACAATGCTAGTATCAACTGTGAAACATAAATATGTGGTCGTGCAAGTACCTAACTACAGTGACAAAGATTTTGGCCTTTCCAGTTAGATTAGATCTATTGTTCCAATAAAATAGAAATGTCTAAAATGTCTCAATTTGTTAAACATTTAATAATAAACATTTCTCGATTAACTTATACATATTCCTTATTTAGATTTTCACATTTTAGAGTAGGTTTATATATATATATATATATATATATATATATATATACAGGTGCATCTCAATAAATTAGAATGTCGTGGAAAAGTTAGTTTATTTCAGTAATTCAACTCAAATTGTGAAACTCATGTATTAAATAAATTCAATGCCACAGACTGAAGTAGTTTAAGTCTTTGGTTCTTTTAATTGTGATGATTTTGGCTCACATTTAACAAAAACCCACCAATTCACTATCTCAACAAATTAGAATACTTCATAAGACCAATAAAAAAAAACATTTTTAGTGAATTGTTGGCCTTCTGGAAAGTATGTTCATTTACTGTACATGTACTCAATACTTGGTAGGGGCTCCTTTTGCTTTAATTACTGCCTCAATTCGTCGTGGCATGGAGGTGATCAGTTTGTGGCACTGCTGAGGTGGTATGGAAGCCCAGGTTTCTTTGACAGTGGCCTTCAGCTCATCTGCATTTTTTGGTCTCTTGTTTCTCACTTTCCTCTTGACAATACCCCATAGATTCTCTATGGGGTTCAGGTCTGGTGAGTTTGCTGGCCAGTCAAGCACACCAACACCATGGTCATTTAACCAACTTTTGGTGCTTTTGGCAGAATGGGCAGGTGCCAAATCCTGCTGGAAAATGAAATCAGCATCTTCAAAAAGCTGGTCAGCTGAAGGAAGCATGAAGTGCTCCAAAATTTCTTGGTAAAAGGGTGCAGTGACTTTGGTTTTCAAAAAACACAATGGACCAACACCAGCAGATGACATTGCACCCCAAATCATCACAGACTGTGGAAACTTAACACTGGACTTCAAGCAACTTGGGCTATGAGCTTCTCCACCCTTTCTCCAGACTCTACGACCTTGGTTTCCAAATGAAATACAAAACTTGCTCCCATCTGAAAAGAGGACTTTGGACCACTGGGCAACAGTCCAGTTCTTCTTCTCCTTAGCCCAGGTAAGACGCCTCTGACGTTGTCTGTGGTTCAGGAGTGGCTTAACAAGAGGAATACAACAACTGTAGCCAAATTCCTTGGCACGTCTGTGTGTGGTGGCTCTTGATGCCTTGACTCCAGCCTCAGTCCATACCTTGTGAAGTTCACTCATATTCTTGAATCGATTTTGCTTGACAATCCTCATAAGGCTGCGGTTCTCTCGGTTGGTTGTGCATCTTTTTCTTCCACAATTTTTCCTTCCACTCAACTTTCTGTTAACATGCTTGGATACAGCACTCTGTGAACAGCCAGCTTCTTTGGCAATGAATGTTTGTGGCTTACCTAGTGAACCAAACTGAGAGACCATTTTGAAGGCTCAGGAAACCTTTGCAGGTGTTTTTAGTTGATTATCTGATTGGCATGTCACCATATTCTAATTTGTTGAGATAGTGAATTGGTGGGTTTTTGTTAAATGTGAGCCAAAATCATCACAATTAAAAGAACCAAAGATTTAAACTACTTCAGTCTGTGGCATTGAATTTATTTAATACACGAGTTTCACAATTTGAGTTGAATTACTGAAATAAACAAACTTTTCCACGACATTCTAATTTATTGAGATGCACCTGTATATATATATATATATATATATATATATATATATATATATATATATATATATATATATATATATATATATATATATATATATATATATGCACACACACAAATAAATAAAATGAATACTTTTGTAATGTTTGAGTAATATATGAGGCATAAAAATCAATAAAGCTAAATTAGTAAACATCTCACTGTACCCTTGGGAGCAAATGCTTCAGTGTCCATATGAAAAAGTAAGCAGGCCTAATGTTACATTCCAAAATAACTCAACAGATACATGATACCGGTGACTTCTCGTCACATCTATCAGTCTATCAGTGGCCAACCCAATGGCACTTATGACAGCATTCTGTTTCTACTCAGCTTCTTTTTTATTATTATTATTATTATTTTTTAATAATCTAACTTCACACCACTGACCTATTCATTACAAAATGTACTAATTAGTAAAAACAGGCAGATTGATTAAATTAGTCATTTTGATATTTTCAGTACTCATTGGCTGTTGAATTTATATGTATCAGTATATCAGATGAGACCATATGAGCTAAATATGATTAATTTAGGCTTTTTGCATTTGTTTCCAGTCAGTTTCATGTTATTTTTGGTTGTTTACAACTATACTATAGAGGTTTGTATGTGCCAAATTTACGTGCCTATTTCTTTGCCTTTAAAGCATGTGCTGGCCTGGGTTATAGGGTCAATATGTACAATATAGTTTGCAGAATATATGCTAAACTTTGTTGATCATTATCAAGATATAGACCTTTGTAATACTGGAATTACAGAAGGATGCGAATGAAGCCTCAAACAAACGGATAGGGGCGTTCACATGACCCAGCAAAGTCAATTACGGGTGCCCAGAATAATTAAAGTAATTGAGCAACCATGCCACATCATTTTTTTTTATTGGTTAATCAATGTTTTAATACATTGAAATGTGTAGCTATATAGAAAACATACAGTATTTTGTCCATATCGTGACGATATAACTGCTCCACAAACTTGGCCGAATGGCCCTTCATGAGGACGCACTCCTGTAAGGAGATTCGGTTACCGGAGGGCGGGCTAACAGCTCAACACCATCGAGGAAATAATGTAGACTACTGCGCACAACGTGAAGACGCACAGCAGGAATAAGATCATCTGCACACTTTATTAGCCTAGATCGTGTAATTATCCGTTGGAGAAAATGATCCACTTTTACGCATAGCAATTAATGTGACTGTCAGCAAGTTTCTACTGGTGCCTTTGGTCATGCATTTTTCAGACACCCCACGAGAATCGAGTTTCGCCCGTGGGAACAGCTCGAACACCTTAGTCACCTGCGTGAACGTGTGAATGTACGTGAAGTCGTAGGGAGCCAGCGGAGTTGACTGAGCAAGGAACGCGACACGCGAAGCGCGCACGACCATGGCCGCGGTGCCGCCGACCTTCGGTTTCACGCAGGAGCAAGTGGCGTGTGTGTGCGAGGTGCTGCAGCAGGGAGGGAGCATCGAGCGCCTCGGCCGCTTCTTGTGGTCGCTGCCCGCCTGCGAACACCTGCACAAGAACGAGTCCGTGCTCAAGGCCAAGGCCGTGGTGGCTTTCCACCGAGGGAACTTTCGCGAACTCTACAAGGTGCTAGAGAGCCACCAGTTCTCGCCGCACAACCACGGCAAGCTGCAGCAGTTGTGGCTCAAGGCGCACTACATCGAGGCAGAGAAGTTGCGTGGGCGACCGCTCGGCGCCGTGGGCAAGTACCGGGTGCGCAGGAAGTTCCCGCTGCCGCGTACCATCTGGGACGGCGAGGAGACGAGCTACTGCTTCAAGGAGAAAAGTCGCTGCGTACTTAAAGAATGGTACTCCCATAATCCTTATCCCTCACCGAGAGAGAAACGCGAGCTGGCCGAGGCCACAGGGCTCACAACCACGCAGGTCAGCAACTGGTTCAAGAACCGCAGGCAGAGAGACCGCGCCGCTGAGGCCAAGGAGAGGTAACATTCTCTTTAAGCTTTAGAGTTACTGTCTCTTACAAGCTTTAATAGCTTCTCTATTTTTGTGTTATTCTTACATTTCTGTTGAATTCTCATATGAAAAGCATTTGTCATATTTCACATTTCTTTCTACACCATTCAAGATCGTGCCATGAAGGTTCTTTAGAGCCATGCAATAGAAGGATCATTTTGATATCTAAAGCGCACTGGCTGATTTTCAAATGATTTTTGTGAGTGCCGAGTTGAACTGAATTATTTTGCATCACAAAAAAATTTAATTGTGAACTCTACTCAATTCTATGTAGCGTTTTCTTTTTAAAAAAAATTCTTTTAAAAAGTTCAGATTAACCTTTTACAAGCATATTTCTTTTAGGAGTGTTTTAGTAACTGCTGGGTCTTTGAAGTTACAGTCAAGCTTATATTTTTGTCTTATAGTTTAATATATATATATATATATATATATATATATATATATATATATATATATATATATATATATATATATATATATATATATATATATATATATATATATATATATATATATATATATATATGTGTGTGTATACACACACTGTAAAATAGTGTATTAATTAACTAACTAAACTAGCTTAACTTTCACTAAACAGGTGCTCTATACAACTTTCAGAAGCGTGTTGTAATTTAATTTGTTGTAAGTCGGACCCAGGGGAACTCGGACGGATACACTGATCCCTCTCATTTAGAGATCTAGATCTGCTAAGTCATGCTTTAAACAGACAGTCTCACACTTCCAGGATACAGTAAAGCAACTAGTCTCAGACACCCGTATGATCCCCACTAGCAATACTCACGTTTCCAATTGCAATTTATTATCATATGACAGCAAATGATTATCATATGACAGGTTAGCAGGTTTATGAGTGTATTTTTTTATTTTAAAAGTTAAAAAGGGACTAAACTGATCAGCAGCAGCAGCAGCAGCAACAAAACAACAACAACAACAACAACAACAATAATAATAATAACAACGATGATAATAATTATTATCGTCGTTGTTATTATTATTATTATTATTATTATTATTAGTAGTAGTAGTAGTAGTAGTAGTAGTAGTAGTAGTAGTAGTAGTAGTTCTTGTTGTTGTTGTAATTCTAAGTATAAATAATAATTATAAGTATAACAATAATAAATAATTATTATTAGGCTATTAACATGATTATTATTTAATATACAGTTACTCCAGGCTGTAATTTGTTTTATTCGATTTAATTTTATTTATGTAACAGATTAAATTTAGCGGCAGAATTATGCATTGTTTGAGCAATGAAAACCCCATGGCTGTTTTTGTTTGAACTGCTAACCTAATGAGTCAATTATCTTCTCCTCAGGGAAAACGAGGGCGCGAATCAGAACGGGCACAACCCGCTGCCGTCTCAAATGACTGAGAGCAAATCTCAGTGCGAGAGCTCGGACGACGATAAATCTCCGCCAGGGACCCCAGATCACCCGTCTATGAGTCCTGCTCTGCTCCTGCCCTCCAGCTCAGGCCTGCCACCACTGCACAGCTTCGCGCCCCCGGCCGGACCCAGCGCCTCCGACACGCATCATCCTCATCCTCATTCTCATCCTCATCCTCATCTTCATCATCCTCATCCTCATCCTCATCAGCAGCACAGCCACCACGAGCAGCAGCATCTGTCCCTGCACGACAGCCTCCTCAACCCCATGGCGGCTAGCCTGGTGGACCTTGGCTCCTAACAATTTAGATGGTGTTTCAGCGCATGAGCAATGCGTAAAAAGACCATTTAACTCCTGAAACCAAAGAAAACGAAGACAACCATGCTTTCATTTCCCAACTGTTATACAGAAAATACGGTTTGTTGCGGGACTATCTTCACTGAAATGTTATGTGTTGGGACACCGTGTAGTCTTACAAAACAAGTAACCGATTTCCAAAAAAAGACCAAAGAGCGAAGGGACTTCCATCTTGTTTGTTTGTGTCTTACATGCAAGAAGAGGAGGTACACCTTCAACATCAAGCCTACGTGATAAGTCATTATAAATCAGCTGATAGTTTTTGATATATCTTGCTATACATGAAATAATAAAATATACAGCTATTGACTAAAGACAATATTGACTAGAGTTGTCTTTTTGCACTACTGAGATGATACATAGCTGCACTGAATCTGACATTCGGCTCTTCGCAAGAGTGTGCACAAGAGAGGGGACACTTTTTAAACTTGAAAAGAAACACGTGAACGTGATTCTCACTGTTATAACCATATAAAACCATTTCCCATTATTTCCCTGATAATGAAATACTATTTAGGCTAATGACCCACTTTAATCATATCATTTATTGCAGCTTATCATTGATAAGGAGATGTTGAGTTGCGTCAATAAAGTGAAAAAAAAAAAAAATCTTCCTGTCGTCTATAAATCTTGTTGCTTCAGGTAACATTCGTTTAAACGATTTATAGCACCTACATGAATTTCAAAACATAATAAAATATAATATTCAGTTAACAAATTATAGAATATAATTATTTTAACCAGTCTGTATAAGAAAAAGAATCAAAACAATAGATCCGTACCATGTGTCAGGCTATTTATTATAAAGCCACCAAGGCAACAGATACGATTCATTCAAACGTGACAAGACTTTATTTTCCACCTTTCCACCAAGAATATCTAACACGCGTCATGGGTTGCAGCTGGATCCTCTGGAAATACATGAAACGCCAGCTGGACATAAATAAACACTGTAGAAGTTCATTCTGAACTGCTAAAGTTTTACAAATTACGATTCACAGTGTAAACATTGTAATAGAGTCTGTATAGTGACAAAAGGAGCAAAATTGAGTTTCAAAACTGAGTGAACTACATGCTACAGATGAATTCAGCTGAGTCAAAGCCAGTTCATTTAAAATTACATGGACTTTTCTAAATGGCTGGGAGTTTGTTTTCTTTTAGACTTCAGGGAGCACTGATGGCAAGTATTTTATTGAAAAAATTATTAAATTCTTCCTCTCAGTCGGGTAGTGAGTTGTGCAAGATAAAATAGTATATAAAGAAAGACACTTGTTAGACTTACAATGAAAATTTATAGAGCATAGCAAATTAAACTGTGCTGTGTTTTTACACCCGTAATCTAATTTCATTGTTAAAATCTATTAAAGGGAATTAACTACTGAAATTGTGATTATACCGCCACCTAGTGTTGAAATCGTCCCATCATAATCCTCTATTCTGACTGTGATGGGACTCGAGGTTTTCTTTTGTTTGTTTGTTTGTTTTGCTGGTTTTTGTTCATTACAGAATAAAAAGGTTAATAGTTAATGTATTTATAATCATAGACATGTAATACATGAATGTGTTTATATACAAGGGCATGGTTAATAATTGTAATGTCTGTCAAGTTGATGAAGCGTCTTTGTAGATTGATGCTCTCAGGCCTGTAATATAGCCATTTTCAGTTTCTGAATGTTTCTGGGGCTTTTGCTTTTGTATACTTTTGGCTTCAACTGTTTAGTGAAGTTTAGTTAATTAAGGGGGAAATGCATTGGTGCAGCAGGTAGAGTTACTGCCTCACAGCTCAAGGTCCCTTGTTTGACCACGATACTGATACTGATACTGTCTGTGTAGAGTTTTGCATTTTCTCCACGTGTCCATGTGGGTTTTCCTTTGGCTCTCCCACCTCCCAAACATGTGGGTGTCAGTATGAGTGTGGGAGTGTATTATGCATGTGCCACTACAGGGTGTTCCCACTAACCTCAAATGCAAATAGATCAGCCAAGACTTGTTTGGAGTCCAGTGTTTGATTCTTTATGTTAACACTAGCTACATTTACACAATGTTGACTCTAACTGTAGTTAGTCAGTCAAGACATGTCTGCTTCTTTAGTTTTGCACTGGAGATATAAACCAATGTAGGCAACAAGTAATGGAGGACAATCTTACCCAAAATCTTTTCTGCAAATATCTGCCTCAAACTGCATCCAGTTCTTCAACAATGTCATACAGAATGTGTTTTAGGACACATTAGGACTTACTGTAATCTATAAGCATGAGCAAACCTTCATCATGTAGCTAAATGTAATAATATTAGTGCAGCCATCTTGGACAACTGGAATCACTTTTTGCTTAGCATAATTTGTGATCATTCTGTCATCTAAAGCCAGCTTCCCAAAGTCTTCAGACAGAATACGAGAAAGCTGGAATTCCCTTTGGTATAAAAACAAATATAAATATGGACTGTCTCTGATCATTTCTAAAAAATGGTTATTTAAAATAAGATTGCATGGCCTGTGGGTGCTGTTTGAACCTACTATATACATTTTGGTTAAATTAATTGAAGGGTTGGTGATTATCTATTGATAAGCAAGTAATGCATCATATAATTAAGGATCAATTCATGAATATTTAATATAATGCATTTGTATTTAGGTATCAGGTTAAAACTTTAGAATTTTTTAAAATTATTAATAAGAAAACATTATAATTCAAGATTCCTCATTTAAAAATGATTTTATTTGTAAAAAAATTATTAATAAATGACTTACCAAGCCAGCAGACCTCAACACTAGTTTGAGAAACCCGCTGCAATTTCAACAATTTCCCCCTGATCCTTGGTGAGCTGTAACATGCTCTAAAATAAAGTTTAACATCATAGGTAAGTATAATGCAGTAATAGGAGGAAAAAGTGGAATGGCACCTAATGTAACAGTTAAAACTTTAAATAAGAAAACCATGCAGGCAAAAAAGGTATTAATTTTTATAGCTTCAAACTAAATTTCAAGCAAAACCAAAATGTTTTGGTGTCTATATCTTTTATTAGACTAAATAGCTTTTCATTGTTTTCTAATAAAATGATTAGACCTAATTCTTGTTAACCTGATTCTAGTGAACCATATATAATTAGTGGGCTTGGTAAGAGGAAGTAAACTACTCAGTGTGACTTGGAAGCTTAACAGTAACCGAAGTACATGCACATTTATATAAATATGTGTAAACTGAGTAACTGAAAAGGTGAGTTATTCAGGCTGACAAAGCTGTAGCAGTAAACAACAAATCCCTTTTATCTATATTTATAGATAGCTACATTTCTACCTTTAGTATTATTTGAAAGGGTACAAACATGTATGCTGAGCAGGTGTATACATTCAGTATTCACAGATCTGTGCTACACAAAGGTACCACTTCAGACCAGTAGGTGCCAGTATAACATGATAAAAAAAAAAATTCCAAATCTTGCCAGTGCAGAATAACCTGTCAAACAACGAGTGCTGTTTGTCAACGAGTTAGCATATAAGACCTTTTACCATGATGGAAATATTGTATGAAATATATGGTGAATTCAGGTACACTATTTGGTCAAATGTATGTGAACATATGACCATCACACCAATTTGTGCTTTTGAACACCCCATTCCATATTTAGTCCACCTGTTATAGTAACCTCCACTCTTCTTGGAAGGCTTTCCAGTTCATCCCAAAGATGTTCATGGGGTTGAGGTCAGGGCTCTGTGCAGGGCACTCTAGTTCTTGCATGCCAACTTTGGCAAACCATGTCTTTATGGAACTCACTTTGTGCACAGGGGCATAATCATGCTGTAACCCTTAGTTCCAGTGAAGGAAAATCTTAATGTTCCAGTATACATTCTACACAATTGTGTGCTTCCAACTTTCCAACTTTGGGGCAACCGTTTGGGGAAGAACCCCATATGTGTGATGTAGACATACTTTTGGCCATATAACATATATCAGCATCATTTATTTTCTGGCCTGATAAATGAAAGACAAAACTTATGTTATTAAGCCCTCACAGTGGATCTACTTGATAGAAATAACATGGCTTAATTCATGTGACATAATATAGGGGGGTGTGGTAAGAATCAGACAAGAAGTTGACCCCGAAAGGCTTGAAGTAAGAAAATAGGTTTTTTTTTGTTTGTTTTTTTCAGTAGGTTATAAAATTGTGATGATTAATATATTACACACATTTCCAATGTATATACTGTATACACAAGATGCACAATGATAATAAAATAAGCATACCATTTGTTCAACTCGTGCATACAGTTATAATTTAATAATTTTCAAAATGTTGGTTTGGTAACATGATTTTGTCATTGGGGACAGCATGGTTCAGGTTCACTAGAGTAGTCATAAAATACAATAACTGGAGAGAGAAAAGAGAAGGAATATAATGGAACCATAAATGAATGCATAAATCAACCAACAACAACAACAACAATCAAATGATGCATTGTTGTGTTTTGTGCTTTGGTGTTTTTATGAAACATCCTAAGAAACTGAGTAATAAAGGAAATACAAAAGGTTACTTGGGCCTACTACTGAGTATGCAGAGATTTATTAAACTGCGTTTGTTTAATTTAGATTAATTTAGTTCGTATAATAAGACTGATGTCAGTTTTTTTTTTATTCTGTGTTATGCTGCTACATAAAGAAATCAATTATAAATTGTTATATATCTTTTAGTGGTGTTTTTTTATGGGTTTTTTTTCCTCATCTGTTTATATTAAAATATTGGTTATATATTAAGAAAAAATACTGAACACATTCTAAACCCTGTTATTCTTGTTATTGTTGTAAGAATTGAATTATAGAATGTCGTTCAGCCCAACATCTTAATGTGTAGTCTTTTTAATTCAGTCTACTGGGTTCATACAATATTAAAATGTGTTGATGATTTTTTTTTTTTTTTTTTTTAGATATTTAATATTTGATTTATTGATGCCATGAATATGTATACTACAGATAAATAACATTTTAAACATGCCACTGAGGGGGAAGGTAAAGGCCAAAACTAATGAAAATGTGTCCCAAATTACCAAACATCATTAGAAATCTCTCTCTCTCTCTCTCTCTCTCTCTCTCTCTCTCTCTCTCTCTCTCTTTTTTTTTTACCAAAACGTTTTGACAAAAGGTTAAGCCATACTTCTTTATAATATAATATAATCATTTTTCCTTACACCTTGAGAATTTCAGAAATGTATCATGTGTTGGGTAATAATGGCAAGAAAGCTGAGAATAGTTGGAAATTTAAACTCTATTCCAATATAATAGGTCACAAGAGAGCGTGTTGCTGTTAGACAAACACCTTTGTAGTGTCACAATCTAGCACAGAGCCTGCCTAAGAGCAAACGTAGCAAACGATAATCGGGGTAAAGCCTCGTAAAACTAAACAGTACACACACGTCTTATACTAACAGGCAACTAAAGATTGCACTTTCGAATATTCACCACACGATGGCGACAAAACCACGTCATTTAGACCCAATGTTAGACGCGGCCATTGAGAGTTTTTGTGTGAGGTTATTATCCCATATTCAGGTTTAGAGACTCTTCATAGCCTACACTTTAAGTTAAAAGATTTCACAAAACAACAACAACAACAACAACAACAACAACAACAAAAAGGTAAATGAACACTGGTCACCAGGCTTTTTTTTTTCCTGTTCTATGTGTGGTAAAAGACCTTCATTAGCCGACCTCCAGACGGATCACAGATAATAAAAAACACAAAAAACAAAAACTAATGAGAACTAAAATACAGTGTCCAAACAGTTTATCGCTTTGGTTACACCGTTATGGTGCTGTTTGTACAGGAGCTGCTGCACAGTCAGAGGAGGACAGGCTGCACTACAGGCAGGCATTTTCATCTTCCTACACGCTACATTTACTGCTCCAGGTATGTAAAAACTACAAAAGATGCAACCTTCAATTTACCATCACAGTGACAATACACCTACATCAGTACAGATATGTATATGTATGAAAATGCAGCCTATATGTATAGTGTTGTTATAATGACTGTTTATGTACTCTGACCAGCTGAACCCTACACAGAAATCACAACAGTAATTCCCTTCTTTCATGCAGTCTCTATACAGTTGTTTTTCACATGCAGTAAAACAGCTGTATTTGTTTTTTTTACATGTACTGCATGTGATATATATTTAAAATAAATGTGTCCTTTCTAACATATTTACATTATTAATAAGCCTACTGATGCTCATTACTGTGTGTCGTCCCTGTTAAATAAATAAAGCTATTGTTGTTTTATTCCCTGGCGGAAAATCATTTTATATGTGATCATATTTTTTTCCACATGTGATTATAAATAATATGCGATCACATATAAAAACCACTAATATTTCAACATATTATGTTGACCCCATGAAAACACACGGCATCATGTGAGCAATATGTGATCAGGTGAACAATTAAGACGTGGGGGGGGGGGGGGGACCAATCATGTAAAAAAAATCACGTGGGGAAAATGCAGTACATGTAAAAATAAATAAATAAATAAATAAATAAATAAATAATAATAATAATAATAATAATAATAATAATAATAATAATAATGTCAAACATAACAGGTGAAGTGTCTAAAAAAAAAAAAAACGTGTAAAATCCATGTGAAAATCGGGATTATTCACATGTGAAGTTCGTGAAGACTTTTCTTCATGTATATTGTATATTGAATGTATATTATAGTCTGGGTTTGTTAGACGAAGACCACTAATTAAAATCACAGATCACAGAATTATAGCAGCCTATATTAGTTAAGGGGATTTAAAAAAAAAAAATCAAATAAGTTTCGTTTGTGCATTAGCATACTGCTCAATCTCTAGGCGATTCAGAGTAGAAGCTAATGTGTTGGAGAGTTAGCTGTGAGTCAAAAACCCTACTTGAATTTACTCAGAGGTGAGACCCGTTTTGTGTTGGTGCATGCTGGGCAGTGAATGCAGGTCAAGGGGAACTGCCGCGTGAATAAACACCAATGGGAAGTTATGTTCAATAGGGGAAACAGGACAGAAAAACCATGCACAGAATAATAGACACAGCTCTCCTGTACGAAAGGCGATGAGAAATATTCAAGACCTTTCTCTTTTCACTGAGCCTTTGGCGGTGTGAGGGGGAAAAAATAGCTTGATGTGATACAGACTGCTATTTTTTTTTTTGTCCTATAACTGACACATTACTGACAACCGATTTTAGATGTATTAATAAAACCCTTAGATGTGTCAATAAAAACAGAAAAGTCATCGCTCTCGATGAACTCCGAATGCATAGCGGCGAAGCTGTAACTAGTTAAAGTTTGTGATAATTATTTCTAATATGTCATTTTAATGAAAAAGATGACAGAACTTATCTCTCTGGTTTAGTAGAGAACTTTTGTAGGTCAAAGCTGTTTAGTTTAACGATTCCACCCGCAAAAATCTTGCACAATTTGCGCATTTAATTAATAACCTCACAGAAGCCTACAATTAAAAACAAACAAACAAACAAACAAACCCCGTAATAATAACCCATAATAACTATAAAAACAACAACAACAACAACAACAACAATAATAATAATAATAATAATAATAATAATAATAATAATAATAATAATAATAATAATAATAATAATAGGCTACCGCTTACATGCTGGTTATAACAGAAATATATTGATTTCAAATTTTGATTACATCATATAACTATGATTTTTTTTTAAAAAATGTATTATTATTATTTTTTAATTGAACTGGATTTTTTTTTATTCTGCACAAGCCATAAGCGACTATCGCACTGTATAAACTTGAGGATATTGTGTTTTAGGGAAATCTGACCATTCAATACAACCACAAACAAATAGGCTATAGTTATAATATTAAATTATATTTATTTGCATAAAAGTGACCCATAACACTGCGTTTTAAGAGCCATTAACCCATTTACAGTATAAAAATGAACAAATGAGCAGATATTAAAAATCTCAAAGCACTTTACAGACACTTTGACATCTTAAGGACACAAAATAAGGAAAGATGCTTTAGGATGGCGTAACTGCATTATTATACAAGCATATCTAGTACAGCCTAGACCAAAGAGAGAAAAAACGCATCGTACACTGATAATTCAATATAAAATCTCGAGATAAACTCAAACTTTGAACATCTGCTGTCAAGCCAAAGAAAACGGCTTAAAGGTGCTTTTGACTTCCACGATTGTCTGATAAATACAAAACTCAAACAGTCCGCTTTGCGGGGGGTACAGGAGCAGAAAAGAGGTAAAATGGCGTCTCTATACAGTTCCTCCTAGTGCTTTTCCATAACTGTCCAGAAATATTCACAAATGACCATGCAAAAGGGAGATGAGAGAAAGAGCGTGTTTGTCCACTGAAGCGCTTGGAAAAACTGCATGCTTTTCTCCATTTGACGAACAACGGCAAAGGCCAAAATGGCCGCTACCCACGCTGTCAGTTTTCCTTTTATTATTATTCTTATTCATTTATTTTCAGGTCCAAATTTCCATGTTTTCACACGCTTTTGTGTCATACGTCGAAGTCCGAGTCGCTGTCGGTGACGGAGAGCACAGTGCCGGGATCGGGCCGCTCGCCGCTGCACACGCTCGCGCTGCTGGGAGAGGCGGAGGCGCGCTGCGCGCACCCGGGACCCGAGACCGAGCGGAGAGCGCTCTGAGCCAGGGCATGCTGCTGTAGCCTGCAACAGACATACAGGAATTCATAATAATTCATATACACGAACACATCATTATTCATAGGTAGGTTACTATAGTTCACATATAGCATATTATTATAGCAATATTATAATATCCGCGTTATACTGACTACAACTGAGCAAATTTTTGTGTGTAAATTCAATTACTAACAACATTATTCGTTAATAAAACACAAACATTCGCCCGTTCTTATTTGTTTATTTTACGCTGAACAGGCCAGATTTACAATCTGCAGTTCCGTGAACCACATCATACACTTTATACACCAGAGGACAAAATATTAACATATATTGACCTTATTGGACCTTAGAGGTATGAAAACTAGAAACTGGTGATGTCTGACATGAGGAGCTGTACCCATGGACAGGGAATTATTACACAACACAATAATTTGCACAATTAAATAGATTTTTTAAAAACAGTTTTCTAATATGCTGTAAATATGAGTAAGGATAAAAACTGATACAATTATAACTACCACTGTCGACATAATAATAATAATAATAATAATAATAATAATAATAATAATAATAATAATAATAATTATTATTATTATTATAATGATAATAATGATAATAATAATAATTCTCAATGAGCCTAATTACCGTTACAGAGTAATTTATTTTCATATATTTTTATATTCAAAACTTTCGATTTACCAAAAGCCATTTTACAACTGTTAAACAGGTTCACTAAATTAATCACAAACACCATCTACATGATGATTAGTGTTAAAAGACATGAAGCGCAGTCTTATTAACATATATATAAGTTTCCAAAATATTTAAACACTTAATTTTAGCGTCATCAAGACAACACGTCGGGTGGATAAATTGCGATTTATAACGGAAATTGTCCTTCTTCTATTTTGGTAATACTTCTTTTTAAATTTAATTTAATTTTAATTTGTTTAAAAGTGTTTTTCAGTAGTGAAGTACTGACCTGTTCTTAGCGGCGGCGGCTCTGTCTCGTTGCCGTCGGTTTTTAAACCAGTTGCCCACCTGGGTGGGGGTGAGTCCGGTGGCCTGCGCCAGCTCGCGCTTCTTGCTCGGGTTAGGGTATGGATCCTGCAGGTACCACTCCCGCAGAAGGCCGCGCGTCCGCTCCTTAAAGCAGTGCGTCTTCTGCTCGCCATCCCAAATGGTACGCGGCAGTGGAAACTTCTTGCGCACACGGTACTTATCGACGGGTCCGAGTGGGCGTCCGCGCAACTTCTCGGCCTCCTGGTAGTGGGCTTCGAGCCACATGGCCTGCAGCTTGCCGTGCGATTCCTTGGTGAACTTGTGATTCTCCAAGATGTGGTAGAGCTCACGGAAGCTGCCCGTATGGTAGGCGACCACGGCACGTGCTCGCTGGATAGCTTCGTGCTTGTTGATAGCGTCGCATGCGCCTGGCGCCACCGGCAAGGACCAAAGGAAACGGCCGAGGCGCTCGATGTCACCCGTCTCCTCCAGGGTTTCACACACGCTGGCCACCTGCTCGGCCGTGAAGCTCAGTGTGGGCAGCTGGAACATGGCCGGATCGTCCGGGGACCTTGGGCGAGGGAGGCTGGCCGCTAGGAGCAGAGGGCGATCCACGAAGTTCGGGAGGAACAGGTGAGAGGGGTAAAGCTCTAAAGGAGACCTGAAAACCATGGAGTGACCGGCCGGAATCAAACGAACAAGAAAGAAAAGATGCGAGGTTAACAACTCGCCGTTTCCGCAGTTTTCGCCGTTCTACCGCTCGGCCGCGTAAAGTGTGTAATGTCTACCCTTAATCAGACTGAAGTGTAACGTTGAAACATTTTGTTTCGCTTTTCTATTGGTCTTCCTGGAGTCGTGAGTGGTTGTCATGGCAGCCCCTGCCAATCACTGTCAAGCAATGCCAGTCATTAGCCTCCACAGCTTTTGGCTCCTCTCGACGCGCCAATCAGAAGCCGCCGCTCTTCCGTTTACGCGCCGCGCAGCACAACAGCGCAGGAGGAGCGGCTCTGTATTATTTTAGTATCACATTGGTGAAGAAAGCGAAGCGATGTACTTCAAGGCGTCTGGTGAAGACTGAAAGGCTATTTGAACCAAGAGTAAAATTAATTGTGGTGTTAGCTGAGATACTGGCGATTTAGTTAGGATAAAATGTCGTAGGCTATATCAACTCAGAACGATCTTAATCAAAGTTTTAAAATACTGACGAGTTTGCAAAAAAATAAAAATAAAAAATTCACTTACAGGCGTTGTTCAGAAAACCATAATCCCGCATTATTATTATTTTCCAATTTAACACCCAGAAATGCTACGTACTTTACGAACATCTGTATAATAAAACAAAAGCCCTCGCCGACATCATCTGAAAATTCATTCCGTAACTGAAGCGATAACTACCTAAATATAAATGTAAATAAAAGTTTGCAAGGAGGGAGACAAGATCGGATTGCCAAGTCTGAGTCAAATAGCATTCTTTTACATGGCCTTTTTGTTTGCACAAAGCGTGTAATTAATGCTAAAAACAAGTGAATTCACTTGGCCTAATTGTCTGTTTATCCTGAGGCTTAGCGCCTAATGGCCTTCTCCCCAATCGGAGACGCCTCTCACGGCCAAAGCAACGTCACTATAACAGATTAACCATTCATATTTACTCTTATAAGGGAAATGAAACGTTGCAGGAATTGGTAAAATAATTTCCCATTAAATAAAAGTGGAATGTGTAAAAGAGTTGCATGGCTAATGTAAGATTTAAAGTATTTTAATATGTACAGGTGTTGACATGATAATCGCTGTAAACAGAAGCCCTAATCTTGCACCCCGTAGGTAAGTAATGAGGCTGCTTTTGTCTATCAGGATTAGTTAACTGGGAGAATGTCCTGTTTATTGCGAACACTGGCCTCTGTTTACGTTCGGAAAACGCGTATGGAGGGGACACAAATACACAAATATTTGAGTAAGAACCTTCTGACGCCAACTGTCTAATAAACTAAATAAATAAATAAATAAACAACAATAAAATAATTTGTGATAACTGTGAGGCTTTGTACGGTCAGTATTAATAATGCTACATATAATCAGCCTACTATGCTGTATATATGCATCCACATGTAACTTATTTCTCCCATGATTTCCTACATTGATAGTTTTTTCACACATGCAGACTAATTATTTGAACATTGTAGGGGATCTTACTAAATAATATAGTGGCAACAAAGTATCTGTAGTGCAAAATGAATCATGAGCATGACAGTTTAATTATTAAACATAATTTCTTACCATAATGATAAAACAGTGTCTGGGTACCAAAGAGAACTAAGAGAAATGGTTACACATAGCTACATGGGGGGGGGGGGGGGAACTGTTACTATCCGAAATTGTATTTTTAAAAATATCAATCATACTAATATATAAAACATAATAATAATAATAATAATAATAATAATAATAATAATAATAATAATAATAATAATTATAATAATAATAATAATAATAATAATAATATTACAAAATTATCCAACTGAGCTAATAATTTTCTGTTTTAATTCCGTGTTAAAAATCATCTTTAATCGACGGCAGACATTTAAAAATAGGTTTAGCAATGCGCCTTGTACGTTAAGAGTTAATCCTTTATTAGGTGAGAGGAGAATTTCAGAAGTGAACCCAGTGAACGGACCTCCGCACACGAATGAGTTGCAACTGTCGGAGAGGATCTTCGTTTGGGGCGCAGTTTGCTTTTCTAGCTCAATGAAAGGGACATGAAAACGCGACACGCGCGCACGCACACACACACACACACACACACCCCTCCAGCAGTGTGCAACAGGTCGCTCTCGCATCCGATTTGTCAGCCTGAGGTTTCAGCTCTTCGCCTTTCTCAGCTCTGCGCCTTTCTCACAGGTAAGCAACCATTCCAACATCATCGGGACACAGAACAGCATTTCAATGTACAATGCACAATTGTAACTGAAATTTTACAATGAAAGATATTTTATACAATTTTTGTGCTAATATTATACTTCTGTTATTGTCTGTAATTTTGTTACTTCATGTTTCAATTATCTATTCATTTCAGTTGGCCAATGTTATATAAAATAGCAATTATTATTATTATTATTATTATTATTATTATTATTATTATTATTATTATATTTAATGTCTATATATATTATTTATATTATATTATTTTCATTTATGTGTTGTGCTACAAAAACATTGTTGCTTTAAGTAATAGAACAAGCTAAAACCACAAACAAAATGAAAAGCTCTCTCAACAGGCCTACATGTGAATATATTTATATTTTATTATGTAGTCTATACAAAGAGCAACTGTTCGTTTCAGAAACCTGTTGTATGTCGAATAAAAATGCTGTATGGTGCATTAGTAATCAATACTGGAGCAGATGTGGAGATGCCTGATATCACTGAATGTGTCAGAATAATATTTACGTGTGATCAGTTAAGTTGGATGTAAAGACGTCACCTGGCCCCTGAATGAATGAAAAATTTATAGCCCTATTTGTCTAAAGCCACCAAGCGCCACTCATAAGCTCATTTCTAAAATATTTATAATGTGTATTTATAATAACCTCATTAGCTAATCAAACAATAAGCTATTTCTCTCCCAGGATTTAAATTTATTTTTATATCTTTATGCAGACAGCCAGGTGAGATGATTTTCAAATACTAAATAAAGCTTTTTCAAATTTTATATTTGTCTGTTGTATATTTTAATTATATTAACACAGTAAAATAACCACTTTTCAATGTATGGTTAAACATACAAAAAATGATTTAGTCCTCATGATATCACATTCATCTTCCTGATTTTACAAATTGTGAATACAACCATACAGTTTGCAAACCATCTGCTTCAAGGCCAATATGATTCGGCCAGAATCATATAAATGAAAACCTATTTTAAGCAGTTCCTCAAGCAGTCAGACCCATAAGCACGCTAGCAGGAGTTGGATAAAAATTATATTGAATTAAATGTCCTTTGTCAAGTCCACTCTATTATACTACTGTCCATGTCAGGAGCAGTGACTGTGAAAATCACACAATTTGGCATGAACCTGTCCAGCAAGGTTGGTACAAAATTAACATGTGGTCTTTAAAATGCTTTTTCTGTCTGAAGTGAGTTTTTCCACAACACTGGCTTCTAAAGCATATATTATCATGGAGATAGTATCTCACTTATATCGTGTAAAGCTGTCTGAGCTTCTTTGTGGAAGTTTCAGGTGTCTGTATTGCACATTCATGCGTTGTAACCACTCCCTTTTTGTTTCTCAGTCGGTGCTCAGAAATCTGTACTTCCTTCTCTTTTCATCACTTCTCACTACTTTCTTTTCCTTCATAACTCAGTGCAATACCATCTGTAATCCATTGTGACATCCATGTGCAATTTATAAATACCACTGTTAACAAAACTTTTCAGATGCTCTTAATCAGTATCTAAGTTGTTTAAAAAGGTGATCTTTCACTGCTGTATGGAATTACACAGAGGTAACACTGACTTCACCTTTGACCTAACATTATTTCCTGACTAGAAAGTAATGTTATAAACCGTATTTTCTTCAGGCTTTGGAATTTACAAAGTCAGACTAAAACCTTTTTTCAACCATGGTGCCCGTGTTTCCTCAAGGTCATCTAAAGCGATATCCAAGGTCTAATTCTGAGCACAAATCTTCACTGTAATTTGCTTTGCCTGTGAAATTGTCAATCATTCCTTGGATTTCTGGAGTGATGAACTGTGATTGTCAACCTTTCATCCTTTTATAATGCAGATGGGACCAAGCGTTTCTGCAAGAGAAAAGACAGAAAAACACTAGCCTCAGCCACAGAAAGAGGAGAGGAGTGAATTGGCACAGACTTTCAATACTGAACCACAGAACAATTGTGCTACGCATGTGGAATGCTAGCACAAGGGCTAATTGAGGATTTTGAAAGACCTTGGACCATAGGCATACAGCAAAGAGCAGGAACTTGAGGTGACAAATTAAAACAGCTTTATTGGGTGAGAGGTGCTCTAAATCATTAAACATAAAAAACATACATACAAACCATCGTAGTGCACAATGTGTGAAGAGAAAAACTGACCAATGAAATGACCGGAAGAAATCCCATAAGAACTGAGATAGGTATGCCGATGCTTAAACCATTAATGCCAATTAAGTGGTGTGGCAGATGCCATGTTAAAAAAAGGACAAAATCCACAAATAAAGTGATAAATAATGAGATTTCCTGGTTGACAGAGGAAAAAAAATGCCCCATAACAGAGAGAAAGAGACCCAAGATCTTTTTCCACATGATTTTATGACCACATTTCCTTCTAACCAATTGCATGCAACTCATTGATTTAGTTCTTTTATCCAAGAGTGCAGATGGAGGCAATGCATGACGAATGCTATTAGACATCAGGTCAAACACAATGTTTTGCCCTTCAACATGCTTTCAACATGCAGTGCAAGTGTTTCATTCAGGAGAGGCTTCACCAACCAGACGGGTGCTAGAATGTAGGCTATGAAAACGAGCATGCTGTGGCCACAAGGTCACATTCCCCTTTTCACTCACTATTCTATTCTTCCATCATTAAATTCCTGATAGCAACAGGAAAGACCTCAGGTCACAAAAAACAACGGAAGCATGTAATTAATGTTTCAATTGAGAAAAGCACAAAGCACTCAATAAGCAGGGTTGTGGTCATTAAGTGAAATCTGCATAAGAAAATGCTCAACAGTTTCTACAATGTTCAATTCCAAAATGTTCAATTCCAAAATGTTCAATTCAGACTCAACAGGCGAACATGCAGTGGCAGTTGCCTGCATTTCTTTAAGCATGCCACTCCCACCTACCGCTACAGTCTATTTCTCAGTCTGCACTCTTTCAATTCAATGAAACAGTCACATCCCGTTCAGTGTTTAACATAAGTAGATCTTTATTACACTCAAAAACACTAATCATTTGGGTTATTGCATCACATCCTTCTTAATGTTTCTTTCTCTTTCAACAGCCAGATATCCAGCTTCGGTTGAAGTTTCAGTGCAGAAGATAAAATGTTATCATATGATTTATTAAGTAGATCATTTTTAAGTAGTCGGACCCTTTTGAGTTGGTGCATTAAATCAAGTGTAAAAATACCTACCTGTATATCTGATTCCAGCTAAGTATCATATCTTTATCACTGTGAGTTCCTGGAGATTATCCATGGGTGGATGTGGGGCAATTGGGGGTTAGAATCTGAGAAATGTTTGATAGCATATGAGAGACAGGAGAGCAGAGTGCTGGGAAACCAAAGACTGGACCAACATGGAAATGCACTCATCAAACAAGCTGATTTTGGAAAGCTGAAGACAGGCCCACCCCGATAACGCACTCCTGGTCTCATTAAAAAGTGATGGATCGCGACTGTATGCTCATTCTCTAGCAGCCTGTCCCTCTTTCTGAGAATGAGAGGACAGAAAGATAAACCATATCTACTAGGATCTTTAGATTATTGCCTTGAAGGAAACAACACCAAAGGCAAAATCTCAATGTCTTTTGAACTCTCAAATTATCATAGCAAAATAATCGACTCCATCTATGACCCATAAAGGTCGTTAGTCCTGAACCTGACAACATCCTCATTAAGTGTGATTATAATTATGGTGTGCAGTTGAGTGCAAAGGTTTGCATAGCCATTGCATACAGAACGAGGAAGACAAAGAAATTTAACTTACACCAGGTAGGGTTTCACAGATCTGCATTTATTATCACAAGGTCAATTAGTGCATGTTTCAATATTAATACCAAAACAATCAATTCACATCACCCCGGCTGATGTAATATACTGTAAATATTTTCTTTATCTTGTATACGCACCATTTTCCCTTATCACTGCTTCCAAACACTTGTAATGATTTTGCCTTATGTTTTGGATTGTCACAGGATATGCCCACACTTCATTTTTTGTACATCTATTTTATTGAAGGTAAATTTAAAATCCAGGAACATTCCCTTTTCATCCAAAAGCCACAGAAGATGCAAACTTCTGCATATGGTAATCTACTATTTCTCAGTGAGTAAACCAGGCAGAGAACACTGTAGGCACACAATAAATACAGAGTGGGTGGATTTTCATACATTCTGTAGGAATCTATATGGAATATAGTATGTTAACAAATGAAACATGAAAAGCAACCCGATGATTTATACAAAGGCCTATCAATCAACGTCTCGTTGCATTTCCACGCTTATTTCGTGTTCGATACCTGTCAGATTTGTCAGCTCTATTGTCCCTTGAATCTGTAGTTTCGACTCACTTCGAGTCACAGCTGCAGAAGGTCAAATCAACACAAACAGTATGTATGTCAAGACAAACAAGGACTGACATTCATGGGATGCAAACAATGCCTTAGATACAGCTAGTGTTGTAACAGCATTAATAGACTATTATAATATTATAATGGAGGGCCTAACAGCTCTGCAGGCAGGACTCCTGATAAAAGCTTCTGATTGAAGCTGGGTTGGAATGTGACTTGTGGCAGTTTGATACATATTCAGGACCACAGAGATCCTGTCATCTTCCCCCACAGGGGGGATTAACCCTGCAAAACACAACACCATGTGTCACTTTCCATAAGTTGCACTGTTCTGCTCCTATTGTGCACTGAGCCAAGGGGAGGCATGATGGGTACAGCTAGGAGATGAGAGGTTAAGGTTAATAAGGCATCCAAAGAGTACAAAACAAGCAGTTTGTCCAGTTAAACTATATCCACGTTAGCCTTTCAAAAGCCTAGTAAGGAAATAAGCAAAACCATAAACCAAATCATAAAAGGCATCTGGGCCTGTAGTTGCTCTCATGTCTATGACAGATCTGTAGACCATTATGGCTTATTTAGGTCTTGAGAATCCAAACAGATCAAGAAAACTGATCAACAGCATAATCTTTCCTTGATTTATCCATGCCTATGCAACCTTTTCTCATAAGCTGTCAGCTGAGAAGCTCTAAGAGGGCATGGGAAAAGGCACCAGCAGCACTGCCTCCAGCCACAGTGGCAGGCCAGTGAAGGAGACAGGCCAATCCATGAAAAATTCATCAGGCCACTGGGTGATGGGGGATGCAGCAGGGTTGGTTGAGCAAAGGGCTTTAATTTACCTGGGTGGGAGAGTGGACGCGTCCCGTGCTCTAGCACCACAATAATTAAAGGGACAAGGCCTGCGGAAATTGGCTTGGACCCCTCTGCAGTGCGCCATCACCCCCGTCTGTCCGCTCTCATCTCTGGTCTATTCCAAAATCAATTATCTCCAGAAAACAGCTGTAAGGCCCTCACTCCAGCCTCTCGCTCCTGAAGTGAGGAACACATTTGAAAATCATTACCACACGAAGCGAAAGGCCCTTTGCATCTTTAACAGTGTGATTTTGAATAAACCATGTTTTTTTTTTAAGCCTGATGACAATTTTACCCCCTTTCAGCCTCCTGGTATGAAAGCCAAGCAGAGTGGCTTGATTGAGTTATTTATGAGGCAACAACAAAACAAGGCAGGAGGTGAAGGAAGGAGGGTGATTGTAAATTGTCAGTCTTGATGTTGACAATGAACATGGCGATTCTTGTTACTTTGTCAGTTTGTTCACAGAGGTTTTTTTTCCTTCAGTCCCATATTAACAGTAAAAAAGTTTTAGAATGACCTTATCATGGCTTTTAACCTCACATTGCACAGCACACACTGAGTTTCAGTTAAAAGGAGATGATTTGCTTTCTTTCTTTTTTTTTTGAAAGCATGAATTTGTGCCACACTAAGCTTCACTCTGCCATGTCTTTGGTATTTTGTACAAATATAGATGACACAAAAAAGGACCTTGTCAAAGATCTGAAATGCACAGTAAAGTAATATCTGCCTTCATTAAGTTGAGAGAGAAAGCGACATTAGATTAATATTTCTTTTCTTGCTCTCTCCCACATCTTTTAATAAGTATTTTAATTGCTGCTTCCATTCTTCAATTTTATTTGCCATCCCCATACAGGCTCATTAGACTGAATGAAAAGTCCACAAGCTCAGTTAGAAATGTTAGCCACCGGACAGGGTAAGGGGTGTGTGGTGTCAGAGATTGACTCATCATGTCTGACTATTCCAGGACAAAGAGACGATAACAGGCGACTCACCGGGGAGCTGTCTTGTCTTGCTATTCACAGTCCAATGCACCCAATGTGCTCCAGAGCTGGTCAGAAAGGGAGAGAAAACGAGAATCACTGAATCACAGGAGGGATCACAAAGTGGTTATGGGGAAATCTGTCCAAGATGAGTTCTTATGGAGAGAGACTATATGAAAGTACGGGTAGGTAAATTCACCGAGGGTGTGGACAGTGTGTAGCTCACTACAATAACTGATTGGGTGATGCATGCCTCATATTAATCTGGAAGATGTGATGTGATGCGTGTAAGTGCTACACACCAGTTCTAATGAGGATACTTCAGCCATCCCCGACAGATGTGGAATATATGAGTGTGAAATGAAAGTAGGATTTAAATCAGATGAGTCAGTCTGTGCTAATGCCTTTTTAAACAATGTACAACATTAAAAAACCCACATATACAGTAAATATTCAAGCCCACTTCTTTCTACAGGACTGAGCAGTAATTCGTGGCTACGTGAAGCCGTTCTTATCCAGCCAGCGTAAACATATCAGCACTTAACGCCTCACAGCTGAAGCAAATAAGCCCCTGAATCAATTAGTCCTGAATGAGGCTGCTTTAGTAATGCTAATGGTGCGCTCTGACCACTGTGTTATCTGTGCTGCTGGAAGAGTAAGCAGAAGCTATAGCCAGCAGGTGCCCAAGGACTGGAGGTAGTAAGAGAATACACACACTGATTATCCAGACAAGACAAATGGGATGTTACTGCAAGTTTACCTGAGTCAAAAACCTTAGGCCACCGTCTGACTTCCTCAGTAGCTGAGATGTAAGTGATGGGAAGCAAGCCTTTGTTTGGTGTATCTGTGCATGTTTGTTTGCCCTCTTGTCTCAGCTGAGGACTGAGAATGTTCTTAACGAAATCTCTTCCAAATGGAGTGACTAACTTCCCAGACGTTGTCCCATCATACCCCCCACTAGGCAGAGGTGCTGGGCTGCAGGTTTTATTCTGGCAAAAGGGGTGAAATGAACACAAGAGACAGAAAGCTCTTCAGTCTTCACCTGCCCAGGAAACTAATCCACATAGCTTTGTTTCTCTATCGCTCTCACACAATGAAATGTGAAAAGTGAAGAGTCATATAACCTTTAGTCATAGAAGCAACCAAATGGTCACTTCTTTATACAAAGACTTTAGCACTTGTATACCTAGTTGTCCCCCCCCACTGACCCACATTATTATATTGTTATCCTTAACATTTAAGGAAAATATGCAATAGCTGGCTTATTTTTGTTGTGTAAGGATACAATACATCCCAAGGCCACATCTTTGCTCTACACACATATTTATCACTACAGGCTGGTCAACAAGCATACTTGTCCTTGCATAAAGGAGCATGAATGAGATTATATATTTCTCAGAAATTATATAATGGGCTGTGTCATAGGGCAGTGTCATAGGATACAGAGAGGCAAAGTGTAATATTAATCTGGGTGCATTAACAGTGTCTGACATCCTCAGTGCCTGTAAACCAGGGAACAGATGATGTTCAGTTGCTGTACCAGAAAATGACAAACTGATTGTTGGAAGCATTTTGATGTGTTATGAATTTATTTTATAGGGCCTTCTGTCAAGGCTTCTGGAATTTCCATTGATGAATAATTGCATTAAGTATTCCAAATGGACAGAATGTTAAATGTTATGCTAAATAAAATCAGAGCAGGTTAGATGTTTTTTCAGTTACACCAATCTCAATCCAATCTCCACAGACCCCTAGCCTTTATAGCTCCCAGCACAATTTAGGTAGTGAAGAGCTCTAGAATCCTTGATCACTTGGTTCAAGTATAGAGGGGGGGAAAAAAAAAAAAAAAAAAAAAAACCTGCTAACACCAGCTAGAGGGCCTGTTAGGATTGAGAAACGCTTCATTTTTTGGGTGGGGGGGAGGTTCAAATATACATCATATCTTCTGTCATCTACAGTAGGACATCTTAAATTTACCTGAGCCGCAACTACAGAAAGTGTTCCTAGCATTTGATACTGCATCTATGACATTTTAATTTGCTCAGAATTGTCTAGGTGAAGTACACAATGAAAACAGTACTGAACACACCAAAATACCATGTCAGTTACAACACAGAAGGATGAAAAATTAGAGACAAGAGACCCTGAAAGGATAGCCAATTGGAAACAGTGAAAATATATTTTTTACTTGCTTTGCTGGAATACATTTCTGCATTTGCCAGGATCAGCCAGATTGTACATCTAGCCACAGATGCACGTCCCAGTGAGAGCTAAAGAACAATATGGCAATAATAATGTTAACAATTAGCTACACATGTCAGCTCTGTGTTTCTTTTCTTTATTTGTGTCTTGCTAATCATGGGAAAGTGTGCCTGAACGCAGGTCTTTATCTCCTGCCCACAGCAGATTGAGTCAGCCCACCCAGCCTACTCACTGCCTCCATCCTATTGACGCCCCCAAAACCTCCAACAATAGTATTTGCATGCTGGTTTATTCTGTAATAACACAGATATGCCCAGCTGGATTAAAGCAGGCCAAACAAACGTGCTTAGCTCTGGCTAATTGTGCTCGGAGACTGTGCGAGTGCCAAAAAAAAAAAGAAAGAAAGAAAAAAAACAAATGAGAGGTTCAATTTGATATAACCCACAGCTTTTCCTCCAGGCATCTTGCTAAGTACTTTCAAGTCTTTGTGAGGAAATAATTGATTTGTGTATGTGTCTTGGGTGTGTGGAAAAACGTATTATGATATTTGTGGAATAATGGGTAGTGGTTAGGAGGGGGGCTAGTTAATGGATTAAATGGCTATTGGAAAGAGAAGTCTCAACAGGAATAAACTCCCAGTGATTGACAGTTCATAAATTGTGTATGTCTGTCTGCTTATTCCGCTGATGTGGAATAAAGTTTCACTGCAGGCAGAAACACACAGTAATGTCAGATATCTATACTGTTGTTCTAATGCACATAGATTTCCTATGGGGTGTCAGAGAAAGGCAGAGCAGCTCATTTCTCCAGTCTTACTTCTAGTAATGATGCCTATTCTAATCTGAGCCGAAAGGCAACGGAGAGGATACTGGCCAGTGGAAAGGTTAATCACTGCTGGTTAGCCTGGGATGAGGAGCTAATTCCTCCGAAAGGCAAATGGCACATGGCTCTACCTGAGAGCAGATAAGCAGTGTTAATATACACAGCAGAATGAAGGCTCAAGGGCTGAGGTGGTGTTATCAGCAAGCCCTGAGACAAGGCAACCTGAAAACAGCCCATGCCCCTTAACACAAAAAACCCTTAGCCATTCGCTCAAGCAGAACTATCACTTGAAGCCTGAACCCTAAAACCCATCCTCATCAGTCTGCACCCCTTATGCTACTCCTCACCCTCGCCTCCTCAACACGACCATTAACACGCACACACCCTCCCAAAACCAGACTATTAGGTGGCATGGCTAATTGGAAGATCATTTGAAGGCATTAAAAGATAAGATACTCTAGAAGCTTGCCGGATCAGCACAGCAATGGGAAACTACCAGGTCTTGACACACACTTTCAGAGAAACCTCTAACAGAAATGCAGCCAGACAAATTACCCCAATAATAATGTTGTCTGTCTAGTTGACATTAGAATGGACATAAGGGTTACCATGTAAGCAAATTGACAGTCTGTAGGTTGTAGGGTATAACCCTTTCTCTTTCTAATCCCACATTGGCTCCTCATCAGCCATTGTATCTTGATGTGGTGTAAAATCCCATTTTCTGGTACATGGATATTCCCAACCCCCTCATACAATAAGCGTAGACTTACATTCAGCACAAATTTCACACTTCTGAAGTGAATGTAGCCTTCCTCCAGCCCAAAGGTGTATCCTGAGGACACATTTCTACTAAATAAAAGACAAAATATTTGTCTGTTAACACTCAAATAGAAAGAGCTACTTTAAGTTGAATATGAAATGCTGAATTCCTCGCATATGCAATGTGGTTTTTTTTATTTATTTATTTATTTTTTTTAAATGAAGTTTTTCCAGAGCAAAGCAATTTTGAGAAGGTCAAACACACCTAAAAGGGCTTTAATTTCAGACACACTTCACTGGCATAATAAATGATAAATTACAATGTATAGAATTTAGTTTGACTATAATAATAAATGCACATTAGGAAATTTAAATGCAGGAATGCCAGTGGTGTTTTGGTCAAAGGTTAGATTACTTTATCTGTTCTTGATTGAATAATCAGAGCAAAAGATAGCAGTTAGGAAGGCTTTCACAGGATGCCCTTGACTTAGAGAAGGGGGTGTCTCTGATTCACATGCATCCAAATGATCATTTGAAAAGGTGAATAACGGTGCTGACAAAATGGCGAGGTTATCAAAACATGAACAGGACCCTCAAATACAGAATCATGAATAAACAAAGATTTCATGTGAGCTGGAATGTAGACTTGTGTAAAAACAGAATTACCTGCATGAAGAAATTCCTCTGTTAGGGCCATGCATAACCTCACAGCACCAGGCTTTCATGGCTATTTCTCTCCTTAATTGGTGAAGCAACTGGGGTTTGTTGTCAGAAGAACAGTGATGGGCTGCCACGGGGGAGGACAGCGTGGGACATTTTTCAGAATTGGCCAGATCAATGAAGTCGTACTTGTACCCTCAGAGAGCTGCTAATTTGCTGGAGGAAGTGCTGACAAGACCTTTCTGAGCTACGTTTTCCTTTCACAACTCCCTGCCATTCTTTCTCAGGCAGACCTCCTGTTACAGATCTGGAGTGCTGGGAATCCAGTGGGGCCAAAACCTGGAGAGAGGAGGCTGTCAGTAATGAACCACTTCACATTTGCGCTTACAAGCATGCCGGGGGAAGGATGTGGACCACATATTGGGGGGTGGTGGTGGTGGTGGGGGGAGTCCTGATTCTGGGGCCCTGAGAAAGGCAGGCCTGACAAAGCCTGATGGTGGAGAGCAGAATTTAGGCATTCTCCAGCAGTGTGAGGGCCCCTCACTGCAATGGCCCACTTAACACAAGAGCACCTCTCTCACCTGCCAGGCAAACATGGCGGCCCCCAAAACAGTCTCTGTTTACCATCAGTGCTGCTCTGCACCCATCTGCCCCAATTTAGCCCCAATTGAGTCCCAATTCAGCCATGCTGAGGTGCTGCTAAATATTTGCCCCATTCAGACAAAAGGTGATAGCACCAAGTGCACAATCTAAAACAGAATGCACAAAGAAGTGGAGGGCTGAGTGAGCAAAAATAAATAAAAATAAATAATTATGGGCATGGATTCCTTTTATATAGGAACCAAAACAAACAAAACTGGACAGAAAGAAAAAAAAAAAAAAAACTGTATGGTGAAGAAAAAACAATAACAATATAACTTATTATAACTGAGAAAATGATCATTAAATAATCTGAGGATAAATGTATGACATGGCACCATTGTTAAAATAAGACGTTTTTTGACAGCTATAGAGTAATTGGTTGGTTGGTGTGAAATGGCAAAGCTTCATCCCTGTGTGGTCAGAGGAAGTATCTAATCAAACCAGGGAGGTTCAACATACCGCGCATCCTCAAACAAAGAGACAGAGGTCTGATACAAACAGAATACAAACAACGTCAAAAAGGAGCCATCCCATTCAGAAATGAAGAAATGTCGTACCCAACTGTTTTGCCTCTTAGGACAATGACTTCCTGCTTTTAAATTAACCACCATCCTGACCCAAGAGGCCCCTGCCTTTATAGAGTGGCCCACTAAGCTCTCCCCAAAGTTACCCCAATTTCCGTTGTGCTTTTGTGCCAAGCCTGGCCATAGTGAAAGGCTCAGTCAGGGTATTGTTGTAGAGAGGAGCCGGGGGAGAGTGGGACATTGTACAACATGATCTCCTTTAAGATGCTACTGATTGTTGGAGCCAGCATGGGTCAGAGTCCTGAGTCCAGTACATGATCCGAGAGGTTGCAAATTAAGGAGCTCTTTTTGTACAAACCTCTCATAAATCCATGGTTCATGGCCAGACCTTAAGTCTTATATTCCTCGTGTCTGTTTAAGGAATTTAAAAGCAAGTGCCTTTGTGTAAATCATAACACAATCAGTGACAATTCGATTGTGTTGGGTGTCACAGCTACAATAATAAAGCTGGACTGATTGACTGATGGGGAATTTTACAGTTCATTATCCAATCAGACAGAGGCATCGTAACGGGTGCTTGTCACAGAGGGAACTCTCCCGGCGGGGGCATATGTCACTCCGATGCTGTTAAGATGACAAGCGCTGGAGGACAGCACTAAGAGAGTGACATTTTCCCTTCCTCCCTCCGATGAATGGAAAGATGAAAGAAAGGAAGCGCGAGCGTAACGAGAGAATGTGGAAGCCGAAGGACTGGGAGGACACAATGTGACAGGCTCCATTTTGACATCTGAATTAAAGCCAAGACGGGGGAAAATTAGCCAGAAAGAATAACAACGTCTGACAGCATTATCATTCTGTTTATCCTCACCCAGTTACTGCATGCTGGGAAGAGCTACAACACACACAGCAGCGTTACGGTACTTAGATATGCCTTAAGCTGGTGCAGAAATGACCTCAACTGAGAAAGAGTGGAACATGATGTTGTTGATGACATTTAGAGTCTACACAGGCAAAGAGATTGGATTGTATGACAGGGTAGACAGATGTAAGTTAAAGAAGCAAAGTTATAGAAGTATGACAAAACAGAGGATCTAGAAAATTAGAAACAACAAGATGGAGCTAGAAAAACAGACACTTGCGTAATTATTCACAAAAGAATAGCTTGAGAGGGAATGAAAGAGGGTGCCATCCCACCATTAAAAAATAATAATAAATAATAACACTAAGTTATATAACCATGTTATTATGCAACTTAAGATGTCTATTGTTTATAATGTAATTTTATTACAAGTTACATTTGATGTGGTGCAGAAATGACATTGTCAGCACTACATATATGGAGCATTTTTAAAAGAAACCAAATCAATGTGGTAAGAGTTTATTTAGACAGTTCACTTTAGACAGTTCACTTTAGACAGTACAAATCACCTATAGACTGTCATGAGGCAGCACATTAACTGATTCTCAACATGTCAAATTGTGTTTATCTTCAGCATGTTATAAAATGTATCAATGAAGTCCACGTGAGCTGAATTTGGAATTGTGATAGGGCCTAGGGATGAGCTGAAAGTCTATAGATGATCTGCTAAACATCACCATAAACTCGACTAAAGATTATCTACTAAAATCAATAACCACAAACTGCTGATAGATTGTTTAGAATTATTTGATAGGCTGGTTGATGACAATCTATAGTTGGTTTGTGGCTGTTTGTCCACATTGTCCATGTTAACAAAAGTTTAGATAACCAGCATGAAGCAGTGAAAGATGTCTGCAAATAATACGGCAGTAAAATCAGGATAAAGGACGTTCAACAACTGTATTGAATCCACCTCTGAAGATGATGGGGTGTACCCAATCCACTAAGAAACCATTATAGGGACCTCAGGACCATTGCACCGTTATTCTGGCCTTGATAAATTTAAAACTACAGCAAAGCTTATTTGGTCTTCATCAGGGCAGAGAACCCAGCAACTTTAATTGATCCAGTCATTAATTTACATTTCATACACAGAATACCTCCTGATTCAATCCTGGCTTTAGTTTTGACCTTACAATCCAATCAAAGAGATGCTTTCAGGAATTACTTCAGAAATTAAGATACAGAAGGAAATTAAAAAAAAAAAAAACTAATTTAAGACTAAGAAGGCGTGACAATCTGTAACATTGTAAAAGATAGAGTACAGCATTTAAATATCTATTAGGCTGCTACCAATTAGTAGTTGTTATAAAATACTGACGATACATGCAGTTGTGTATCTTGACAATTCATCATGAGATTGATATTACAGTATATCATCATATTGCCTAGCACTACTGAGTATAGCCAAATAATTGGTGTATATATTTTTACTGTGCAGATAGACATTTTGGTGCATGTTAAGATACGACTGGTGGGTCCACTTCTTTTACAATTTAATCACTGCATAAAACAAACAAAAAAAAAAAAGTAAACCAGGGTAGGAGAAACACACACACACAGACAGAGAGAGAGAGAGAGAGAGAGAGAGAGAGAGAGAGAGATCTCCATCTACTCAGAATGAGGGCCCCATTAACTTGACCACTTGCCCTTTGCACACAAAGGCTTCAGCAGCCCTTTACTCCTCCCATCCAATTATGTGTGATTAGGCTGAGTGTGCTGTGTCAAGATGGAGGAGAGCAGAAAAGACACGCCACTCTTTCTCCCTCTCCTACTCTCTCTCTCTCTCTCACACACACACACACACACACACACACACACACACACACAATTACAAAATATCATGCAGCTTAAACAAAACCAACAATCCTTCATTCACACATACTGCAGTACTGTGCCACTGCATACTTACATAAAAATACAGTTATACTGTGACAAACCTGAGCTTTCCATGGCTGTTAATGGTTCTTTGCAATCACTAATGTTTTTCATCAGTGACTCAAACAGCAGAGCTGAATGTTGATTTAGAAAAAAAAAAAAAGGGCAGAGCTTGTTCAATTAGCAGCCTTGTTACAAGCTGTGATTAGCGAGGCCTTGGCTCTCACAGAGGCTCCACGTGGCATGAGCAGGGTCACTACTGATTCAGAGCCCACGAAACAGGGGCCCCTGATGTGTCCTTCAAATCCCAAATGATAACAGATGACTGTGTCTCTGGTAATTATTCAGGCAAGGGAGCGCAATGATATAATGGCATTATGAAGGTAGAAAAATGCATCAGTTTACAGGAGGTGGAATAATAGGATACCTGAAAAGGTTTAAAAAACAAACACGGATATTTGTGTAGGAGTGAAACAGACAGGAAGAAAAAAAACTGGCATAGAACTATGTTGGAAGGACGAATGAGGAGGGTAGAGGGGGGCGATATTAAAATTCATGGCTCTCTTTGAAAGCATTTGTATAAGAAAAAGATTACGATGGGCTGGGAAGGGGGTGCTAGCATTATCAGTCCTCCTCGTGCTCCATGCTGCCTGCTCTCTCCACTGAGACTGCAGGGATAAGAGGATAACTGGGTCCTGGTCGAGCTGAATAGAGGAGGCTTGTGGAGTGCAGGTCACCCTGGCTGCTTTTCCACTCATAACCAATCCCTCATATCCCTCAGACGGCGCTCAGTGCCCAGGAGAAACCAAATTGCTAACTGGCTCCCAGCTTACAGCTAATGAAATACACTCAAGGCTTTAAATAAGTGGTATTAAAACAGCAAAGCATATGATGTTGGGGAGGAAGCAGGTGCTTGTTATATGGAAAGGCAGAGAAGTATGAAGGAAGGAAGGAAAATACATGCTTTAGGGAAATACATTTCCTTATAAATGTAGGCATTTTCTCTTCAAATAATAACATATGCATTAAATGTCTGTAATATGTGTAACTAATAGGATCATTGAAAGATTAAGATTTGTTAGGTTACAGGGAAGGTTAGGGCTTAATAAAAAACTATACTAATGAAGGCAGGTTTTTTTAGCCTCTAGCCTTCAGATATCATGCAGATTTTATAGCTCTTTGCAAATTTTCTGCCAGCTGCCGAGAGATGAAACTTCATTCTGTCCTCATGTATTCACTCCAAAAATGGCATTTTTGGATAACCATAAACCAAATATAAGATTGTGAAACCTATTTCTAGACCTTTTATTTGACAAATTTTGAGTTTCAAATTTTCTTATTGGCAGAAAGTTTGTTCTTTCTAGAAATAAATGCTAAAATTAGCAAAATTATCTTCTAATAGAACAAGATTTCAAGCTTAAAAATAGGTTTAAAATAGATTTAATAATCTTACATTGTTTTACATTTATTGTCATCTTAGAATAGGAAATACTACTTAAAGTAGACTATATTGAAGACATTTTCACTGGAAGTCATTTTTGCAGTCTTCCCAGAGCAAACAGAATCAGCTCCATCTTAACAGGCTCAACATTGCGCTCAACACTGTCTAAAGGAAGATAAGGGGAACGATTCAATCAGAGACTAATCCTCACCTGCCCATTCCAGTCCCCCCATGTACATATGCATACCAAACCTCAGACCTTCCACATGCTCTACTTCCTGCTGCTAGGGATCTAGTTTCCACTTTTTTTTCTTTCATAAATGAATGGATAGAGCAAGTGAAGTGATGAATATGTTGGCAAGTAGGTGAAAAGAGATGGACAGAGAGGTGTGACCGCTTGACTAAGACCACTAGCTGACCGCTGTATGACCTGAGCGCAGCTTCTCAAATCTGGAGTGGAGAGCAGGTAACTCTACCTGGGCACTTAATCCTACACTTTAATTTTGGCCGAAACCCGACCTGCTGGCCTGATCCTAGCCCTTAATTGGAGGGTAACTCCACCTGACTTACTGATCCTGTATTCTAATTGGAGGGTAACCCTAGCTGGCCAGTTAATCTGGAGTTTTTGATGCAACCCAAGTGCCACAAATTGTGCCAAGTGTCACAAAAATATCCATCAGTACTGTGCTTGACGGTATTCAGTTTCAGCCTATTCAGAGCTGGTGATTTGAACACGGACTCTCTCACACTCTTACATGCCCCTGCCTGCACTTTCTCCTCCCTCCATTGTATTGCCAAATCTTGTAATGCCGCTTACTTTGAAAAGAGAGAAGTGATCAGGAATGAGAGGCAGTTGAGGATCAAGTCACTCAAAATGTGAAGTTTTTTTGTGTTAGTGAAGTGTAGAAATACATTAGAGTTTCTTCCTCAAAACACACATTTCACTTACAGTGCAACTATCAGCAAAAACAAAACATTTTCAGACGTATGGCTGAAGGAATCACTGTCACTCACTCACGCACGCACACGCTTTATACAGCTAATACAGCAAGATCCCATACAAGGTAAGTTAAATAGTAAAGTAAGTATGATAAGCAGGATGGTAAGTAAGGTTCATTAATGCATATATAATTGTTAGATAATTGTAATGCTTGCATCAGCCAATATAATTTACAGAAGAAAACTGTCTGTTGGGGTTTTCAGAATGCACAGTTATTAAAATGAATGGCAAGATCTGGGAGAAGAGACACAAAGACATAAAATGAGTCATAGCATAGCAAAAAAAAACCCCAAAAAAACCAAACATCTCACACCAATATTAGAACCTTTAATAAGCCTTAATAATAATAATAATAATAATAATAATAATAATAATAATAATAATAATAATAATATAGACAAATAAACAAACAAATAGTTTAATAAAGATGATAGATGAGAGAATTAATAATGACTGCAAATAAATACTGTATACTGGTAACCAAGGGAAACTGAGTCTCTGAATGAATAATTTTCCTTGTTAAATACAAGAAATGTTATGAGCCAAAATAAAATAAAATAAAAATAAATAAAACAAAGGCCAAAAAAAACCTCCAAATCAACCAACTCACTTATAATAATCAGAGAATCTCAGTTCTGTTTATCAGGAAAAATCAATCTGCATTTTCAAATGCAATTAGATATTACCAAACAAATAAGTACATATTTTTCAAATCTGGGCCAATCAAGCACAGATCCACAGCTCTGCTATTAAGCGGATTAGCCTAAAGTACCGCATCTACCATATTTTAATACGGTCATTAATGCTGTTTTTTAATTAGAAACTGATAAACACAGAGGGTACAAACATCACAAAAATATTAAATATCTGGCTCCTGTGTGGTCTCTCATGCCTTCTATATTAGTTAGACTTTCAGCCATTCATCATTTACCACAAAACCTGGGCCATCAGAACAGGTCTTTGTTACATCTGTCATATCCTCTGGACTGGAAACAGGTTTTCTATCTAATGCTGTGTACATAGATTTCCATAATAAACATGCACACATTGAATCCTCAAACATCTGAAGGACACAGCCTTTTCTCCAGAACACACTCGCAAATAGATTCAATCTTTGAACCTAATTTCAAGGTGGAAAAAATGACTAGGTAAATGAGGATGCAGTCACTCGCTCCTCCTATTTTCCATCTTAGTGTGTGTGTGTCTGCTTGCAGCCAAGCACCTCTCAAAAAGGGGTTACAAATGAGCCACATCCCCCAGAGAGTATTCAATTTGCTCCTTATTTTCACAGTCAAATGTGTCTCTTTATCAAAGTGAATAGTCCGACCTCGTGCAGATAAACAATAATCTCATTCAGTGGTTAATGTTTTTCCCCTGCTCTGCACTAAGCACAGCCATGCCTTATCTTTCAGCCTGAGAGCTGAGGGGGCTCTGCTTAGATTAGCCAAAGGCATCAGACAGATAAGGACAATAAATCCAAATTGCATATGAAAAATATTAAAGCATTATGCTCTATTAATCTGGTCGTTGCATTATGTATCCTAATCATCAAGGTCCTGGCTCTCTGGGCAGCTGAAAAAGAGAGCAGGCATCATGTTGAAAAAAATAAAAAATTAAACCCATCATGTGAAAGAACAGTTTCAGTATTTGAAAAGGAAGAAAGTTATTTAATTCAGCAACAATTTAAAACTCCATTTTGTAGTCAGGGCACCTTTCTTATGACTGTGAAAGACGTTTCATAATAATAATACTGAGTAGACTTCACAGCTTGCACCTTAAATATAATTTAAGTAGAAATACTTAATAGAAAAAACTTGTAAGTTTATTTTTATATATATACACATACACGCATATATACATACACACACACACACACAGAGTACTGTGCAAAAGTTTTAGGCACCCTATTCTTTTTAGTACTTTTACTTTTAGTACTATTCTTTTAGTAAACTTTGTTACAGATTTTTTATTTTATGACTTCATCATTATCAAGTCAGTATAAAAAACATTTTAGATTCTATTAGTTTTCTAGCACAAAATTAAATGTTACAGAAAAATGTTTGTGTGTCATTAAAGAAAGCAGCATATTATGTAAGAGACACTTTTCAGACAAAAAACACAATGAAGGCTGCTGGGTTTTGTTGCAAATATAAGAAGCAAGTGCAAAAGTCAAAGTCTCCTGAGAACTGTGGCTGGTTCTGCAAGATGCTCAATGAAACCAGCTCATTTCCTTATAAAACTGCACACATTGTACTGGAGACTACTATTTTTTATTTTTTTGTCACACCAAATATTGACTTTGTTTCATTTACTGCTGTTTACTGCTCTTTCCGGTATTTTTAATTTTTTTTTTTTTATGTAGAAACATTTAATGTCATTATTTTGAAGGCATCTTTGCTCTACAGCATTTCTTTGCATGTGTCTAAAACTTTTGCACAGTAATGTATGTGTAAATAAAACTTTATATTTATTATATTTTACACACACACACACACACACACACACACACACACACACAGGACAGCCTTTGAGTGGTTTGAACAGGGGAAGGGGAAATAGGGTTATGATGTCACCTCCGTCCACCACATTGTCCTCATGTCTTGCTATAATCTGTTCTAATCTCTCCCATGTTCACCTCATCTGGACAGTGAAACCCAAGTGATCATCTGCAAAAATGGGAGTGGCGCATTTGCTAAATTACTCAGCTAAAATCATATAGCGTCGCTTAAAGATGCTTATTCTAATCACTCATCACTTGACGATTAAACATTTGGTGGTATGTGTGTCCATGCAGAAGTAATTGGGTTAGAGGGGATCTGAGTACCTACAGTATTTGGTTATTTATTTATTGTACTGAATACTTTACAATTTATTCATTTTTATTTTAGGGTGCGAGGAATTAAGGTACACTTATCATACTATCCATCGCATGTGTGATTAGGTCACAGGTGAGGCAGCCTAAATTCATTCTGAAGATGACCCAATGGTCTAATGGATAATGAGACTCGATCACTGTCGTATGCATATTTTAATGTTTAATATTACTGGGAATCTAACATATAATGACATTTTTAAACAGATTTCCAGAAACTATTCCACCAGTGATGGAAAATCCTTAGATTTTAGAGTCCTTATAATATACACAACATTAAAAATCACTATAAATATTTTCAATAATATTAAACATCATTGACAGTGATACATACATACACATTATATATATATATACATATATATATACATATACATATATATACATATATATATATATACATATACATATATATACATATATATATATACACACACACACACACTATATACACACATACACATATATATATATATATATATATATATATATATATATATATATATATATATATATATATATATATATATATATATATATATATATATATATATATATATATATATATACATACATACATACAGGTGCATCTCAATAAATTAGAATGTCGTGGAAAAGTTCATTTATTTCAGTAATTCAACTCAAATTGTGAAACTCGTGTATTAAATAAATTCAATGCACACAGACTGAAGTAGTTTAAGTCTTTGGTTCTTTTAATTGTGATGATTTTGGCTCACATTTAACAAAAACCCACCAATTCACTATCTCAACAAATTAGAATATTTCATAAGACCAATAAAAAAAACATTTTTAGTGAATTGTTGGCCTTCTGGAAAGTATGTTCATTTACTGTACATGTACTCAATACTTGGTAGGGGCTCCTTTTGCTTTAATTACTGCCTCAATTCAGCGCGGCATGGAGGTGATCAGTTTGTGGCACTGCTGAGGTGGTATGGAAGCCCAGGTTTCTTTGACAGTGGCCTTCAGCTCATCTGCATTTTTTGGTCTCCTGTTTCTCATTTTCCTCTTGACAATACCCCATAGATTCTCTATGGGGTTCAGGTGTGGTGAGTTTGCTGGCCAGTCAAGCACACCAACACCGTGGTCATTTAACCAACTTTTGGTGCTTTTGGCAGTGTGGGCAGGTGCCAAATCCTGCTGGAAAATGAAATCAGCATCTTCAAAAAGCTGGTCAGCAGAAGGAAGCATGAAGTGCTCCAAAATTTCTTGGTAAATGGATGCAGTGACTTTGCTTTTCAAAAAACACAATGGACCAACACCAGCAGATGACATTGCACCCCAAATCATCACAGACTGTGGAAACTGAACACTGGACTTCAAGCAACTTGGGCTATGAGCTTCTCCACCCTTCCTCCAGACTCTAGGACCTTGGTTTCCAAATGAAATACAAAACTTGCTCTCATCTGAAAAGAGGACTTTGGACCACTGGGCAACAGTCCAGTTCTTCTTCTCCTTAGCCCAGGTAAGATGCCTCTGACGTTGTCTTTGGTTCAGGAGTGGCTTAAAAAGAGGAATACGACAACTGTAGCCAAATTCCTTGACTCGTCTGTGTGTGGTGGCTCTTGATGCCTTGACCCCAGCCTCAGTCCATTCCTTGTGAAGTTCACTCAAATTCTTGAATCGATTTTGCTTGACAATCCTCATAAGGCTGCGGTTCTCTCGGTTGGTTGTGCATCTTTTTCTTCCACACTTTTTCCTTCCACTCAACTTTCTGTTAACATGCTTGTACACAGCACTCTGTGAACAGCCAGCTTCTTTGGCAATGAATGTTTGTGGCTTACCTAGTGAACCAAACTGAGAGACCATTTTGAAGGCTCAGGAAACCTTTGCAGGTGTTTTGAGTTGATTAGCTGATTGGCATGTCACCATATTCTAATTTGTTGAGATAGTGAATTGGTGGGTTTTTGTTAAATGTGAGCCAAAATCATCACAATTAAAAGAAAAAAAAGACTTAAACTACTTCAGTCTGTGTGCATTAAATTTATTTAATACACGAGTTTCACAATTTGAGTTGAATTACTGAAATAAATGAACTTTTCCACGACATTCTAATTTATTGAGATGCACCTGTATATATATATACATATATACACACACACACATATACATATATATATATAAAATAAATTTTTTTTTTTTTTTTCCTTTTTCCTTTCCCCCCCCCCCCCCTCATCATATTGGGTTTCTAAGAATGGAGGTTATGTCACTAGAAATTGTCCACTTTAGTCAGAATCACATGCATAGCACATGTATATTTCTTTAATCATTTTATATACATTTCAAGATATGCATGTGTGTAAGAGTTTTTATATCAACATCAGGATTATGTCTGATTGTGTGTCTAAGTGCTTTCTAAGTGTTAACAAGATAAAAGATGTAGGTAATAAAAGGCATATTTGTGATATATATATATATATATATATATATATATATAAAATAAATATAATAATTTTATAAAATTAATAATAATAATAATAATAATGTCTATATCTGTTGAACCAAGATCAAATTAAAGCATACAAGCTGCTGCTGATGAGAGACAAGACACTGTATCCACATCCTAATCTTTTATCTTTCCTAAACTGCATTTCCAGTGTAATTATCTGCCTTCTTCCCACCAAGCTTATTTTATTTTTACCCCTGCTGCACAGTGATGCATAAAAAGATGTTATTGAACACTGTGCATCAAGCCAAAGTGACGCGATACAATAATCTGTGTGACAGGGACCATCTGATCTGCATCTTTCCTCAGGGAGCAGGAGTAAAAGAGGTGGCAGAGAGCACAGATGGCCTGAGATGGCACTTCAGTCCTGGCCTTTAGCACCAGCCACTCACCATCTCTGTCAACTATGAGAGTGCCAAGCTCTCACAAACTGACAGCCATGCACGTTACTCTTCTTCCCAAACATCTGCTTAAAGGGTTCCACTTTACTTCACTTAATAGTGATGCATTTTAGAATTCAGATACATCCATGAGTTTCTTTTCCCTAAACCAAGTTCTATCCTCCCAGAATACTTTATGTGCAGGGAGTTATATAGTCGAGTATGAAATCCCTGATCTCTGAGTGAAGAGGCCGTGCTCACACTGGCAGGCTCTGATTAATAATCACTCATTATTCACACCCACTACACTAAAATTACTCCTGAGGGGGAAACAGTATTTGTTCCCCCGGCAGGGTGCCCAATCCAGCCTCTCCCCGCAACTCACCCCCTACAACCAATCACGCAGCAGAGCCCAGCCCCTTCCAACTACATGCTGGGAAGGTGCTCCTAATCTACAAAGAAAACAATGGAGACTAAATAACACGTTTGTGTCTGCAATCTCGTCTTTGAGTGTAAATACACCACAAGGAGGCACCACAGGAAGGACAAGGGGTGTTCAACAGTCCAATGTCAAAAGCACTCAAAAGGACACTAATGAGTACACTAATCTTCCAAGCGTTACACAGACATACCTGGACCTTGGATTAAAAACACAGTTAATAAGTATTTCAATGTGATAATAAATACACTGTGTAGTAGAATACAGCAAAACATCATAGTACATTGACATTCTAACAAAAGGACACAAAAAACTGCATATTTAAAAAATGTCACATATCCCCCATAGTCTTCCTACACTTCTGCCCTTTTGTTGTTTTTCTTCATTCTAATCATTAACTCACATCAGTCAATAGCTTTATTATCTAGTAGCCTGGGAGCCTCTATCTTGCTATCGCCCTGTAGAGTAATTGCATTGTGACAGGGGATGATGGAGCCTGAAGAGCCTTTCATTTGCAGGTTAGTGTTTATCAGTCAGAGCCATCATGCAGCTCTGTCACTGCCATAGGCTCGCTTGTCCTGCCTACCTCATGTCCTTCATGTAACTTTGGGCTATGGTATTTTTACATTTTGGCCTTTAATATATCAGTGTTAATCTCCATGATCATGGATTATGAGAAGGCAACCTTAGCAACATAACGAACATTGTTTATTTCCCCCCCAAAAATGTCCTTTCCAAATATATGCCTATTGACTTTCAATTTTATCTGATTCAGTACCTATAGCTGACTTACAGTGTCTCTGTGTCTCATTTTTAGTGATTGTTGTGGCCAAAAATGCTTGATTTTGCTGAGGCTTTTTTCAAAATTTACAATGAAATTTGCAGCGTTTGTGTTTTTTTTTTGTTTTTTTTTGGTGTAAAGCTACTTGAATTGGCAAAATTGCACTTGCACGAAATTATTTTGCATGGTCTTTCACAGTGATGTTTGGTAAATGAGACCTTTTAGCTGTGTTCATGTTCGACGCACATGAATTGAAACGGGCTTTGGCTGAACGGGCATTGTGATGATGTCACATGACACGTCTTGACATGACATGGGGGAAATCTGCTGAAAATTAGTGAGAATTTTGAAAAATTGCAAGCTCCTCTGAATATTGCAGAGTTTGCTTGGTTGCGTGTTAATTTCTGTGATAGCAATCCTGGAGGGACTGTCTGATTACATGTTTGAGAAGTTTGAGACGATTGAGACATCTCAGACATCTCATAAATAGTCCAAGCACATGTTCATGTTAATGTCCACAGTTACAATTTATTCACAATGTCAAAAAGCATCCAGTCTTTCCTGTTCAACTAAAACCTGCCTGTTTACAACCCTCAGTGATGGAAGAGCTTTGAACCAAGAACATAACTCTGAAGCTGTATCATTTATGTGACATTAACACTACTAAATAAGTGTCCAAAATCTCTTCAAATTATTAATTTGCAAGTATAGAGTCCTGGAGTAAATGGAATGTATATTGGCATCTAGTAGACATACGTATTGCTTTAAATGCCTAGCTTTAATCAAAACTCAATGACATTATGTAGACTGGTTTCCTCTTCTTTTCCATCCCTGGGGAAGCACAACATGCAGTCACAAGTGAAACAGAAGTGCAAGTGAAAAGCTTTGATTTTGTGGGTTTCATTCTTTAGACAGTAGTTAATTCTAGGGCTTATGAAGAGAAGTAATTGATTTCCAGACTTCCACCTGTGTGCATCTTTCCCTTCTGTGAATCCTTTCGATAGTCTACACTTCTTTTTTTTAATTTTTTATTAGTGCCCTTTAACTGTGCCAGGGTTCAAAAGAATTAACCTTGATTGGGATAATTGAGCCCAGGCCAGAGTGGATTGATTATGTTTTATAAACCTATTCTTGTCCTGTCAGCACCCTCCCCTTGCCCATCCTCAGCCTTTCTCTACATCTTTCCCCTGCTGACAATTTCGCTGCCCCCCCCTTCCACGATCATCAACGTTCCTTACATTTTGACTCCTTCCTTTTTCTTTGCATACAGTTGGAACAATTCAGTGGCAACAGAAGCAGCTGTAAAGAAGACATCACTGTTAATATGGATCAGGCTCCTCGTTAGGGTTAGGGTTACAGGTATCCACTTGATTTAACGGTAAGGATATCATCAATACAGTAGAATAACACCGCCGACACAAGCCGAATTACACCGAGTGCTCAGCCGACTGCCAGCTGATAGCATTAATCAATAGTCAATGCAGTTCACTTGACGGCATAAGAGAAGAGAGCAAGCTCTCTCTCAGCCTTCTTAACTTCCAGAGGCACTCTGTCGAAGGGTTGGGGGACAGATTGCCTCATGAGGAAGGTTTTAAGGATGTGTGTGTATGTGTGTGTGTGCGCCCATCAGCAGCTGAGCCACGCTGAAAAGGAGAGGAGGCAAGCAGTCAATATCATAAGCGGCTTACAAGGAGGCGTCCACTGCTTCTCACAACAAACAGAGACTGACTTGTATAGCAGCCCTCTCTGTCAGCTCAAGATTAGCTGCAGCGAGAGGGATTTCATCACCTTTATTCAGAGCGGAAAAAGGACGGGAAGATTGCCACTCGGGAAATGTGCATGCACAAGCTACTGTAACACCCGAGAAAAACTGCAGGCTTTTCAACACTCTGGCCCTATCCTTCCTCCACAGAAGCTGATGATTGCTCCACACTCCACTGGACTCGGTGTGTGTGTTAAAGCCGACGGCACAATAACCTCCAGCAGATACATTAAAGGCCCTCTAACATGGCACAGGTGACTGGCGGATGAGTCTCTGATAGCAGAGTGAGGAAATGGGTGAAGACAACTTTACTGCATATATGTGATTACGGCGCTCGCCGCCTACCTCAGACACACTTACAAAGCTTCGAGAGGTCTGGAGTGATTTGGATTACGGATGGTGTCGAGGCAGAGCTATAAACAGTACCCGTCCCACACAGCATTCAAATCAAGGTCAACAAAAAGAGTGGATGGTCAGCTTTATAAAATATAAGTAACGTTAAAATGTAAATGTTTTTTTTTTTTTTTTTTTTTTTTTTTTTGCCTGGTTGAGAAAAAAAGCTTAGCTTTTGAAAAACTTCATCCAGTCTGCTTGGCAAAGCACATCTTCAAACACTGGCAGGCTGAAATCATTTCAGCTTTGATAAGCTACACGCACACACACACACACACACACGCACACACACGCACACACACGCACACGCACGCACGCACACGCACGCACGCACGCACGCACACGCACGCACACACACCAACATCTGAGAGAAGCCAAAGGGATTGTTCACATCAGCTTGGGTTAAAGCAGCGAAGTGTGAGTGTGTGAGGCCTGGAGCTCCCTGTGCTAAACACAGACACGTCCCTCGGTGTACCAGACCTGACGGCCACCATATGCCCAGCTGCCCCCCGTCTTCACAAGTGTCCACTCTCACCATTTTCAACACAACACTCTCTAATCTACACCAAGTTCCCAAGCCCTGCAGGTTCCAATTTCTCACAACCTCTTTGTCCACTCATTTTAACAATGCTAATCTTCTTAAAAGGTTAAATGGCGAAACATTTTATAACCTGTTACCAGATCACACAGTGCACATTCTCTGTCCAAAAAAAAGGAGGGGGGGGAAAAAAAAAAAAAAAGACAGCACATTTTCTTGGACCTCTCCGGTCAGACCATGTCCTGATATTCTGAACATTTGATGACAGAGGGGCAAAGATCAGCATATTCAAATGGGATACAGTCTAATCATAAAACCTGTCATGTCCCATCCCCTCCATTCAGGTTAATTTCTTGTTATCCCTCCACTTACTGTAATTACTGTCCCCAATTACCTTTTAACAACAGTGTAGGATGATTTGACGAGAACATCTTTTACGTTTATTCTGATTTTTTTTTTTTTTTTACACTTTTGTCTGACGAACGTTGCCACACAGCTCATACACTCATCACACCAGTAGTTTAATTTCTTGTTCAAATAGTTAATAAAAGCAGCATATTAAAAACTAATTTACTGCTGAACATTCGGTGCTAGAGCATTACATTTTCATCACGGTTTAAAAAAAAAAACGAAGAATAAATAATAGTAATCCACTTTCCCATATGACTCATCCTATTGTGCAATACACATTCATTCTTTAGCATAATCTATAAGAAAATATAAAAAGTATGGTTTATATATACACGTTGCAATTAATATGATTTTTCATTGACTTCCAGGCAATATTGTAGTATGTAGTACAAAGTCCATTTAAACCCTCATGTTCATGTGTGCTGTCTGCATTGTTCATTATTGCAGTTATACCTTGATGTTGTGGCCTTGGTGTCCATCTGCGTTTTTTTTTTAATTTTTTTTTTATAAGAAAGCAAAGCTCAAAGCAGAAGGCAGGAGCAGTGAGGAAAAAAGCGAGTTGTGGTAACAAGAACAAACGAAAGCAGCTAAAGAAATGTGTACAGAGATGAAAACATAACATGAACCCGAGGGGACAAAAACACAAAAGGTCCCAAGTGTTTACTCTGACGTTAAAAAGACCCTACATGGAACATATGGGTTGTGATTTAAAACAAAAATATGCTCTTTTAAAAAATATATTTCTTATACTTAAATTCTTTGTGAAAGTACTCAAAATGGCTCCCAGGGACCCTGAAGCACTTTACCTTATCCTTGCTGCTATTCCCCACAGACTCCTGCCACTTCTGTTTGACAGGTCCAACTACCTGAATCACCTGCATTATTTCTAATTATTGCAGAAAAAGTTTTTTTTTTAAGCCTTAAAGGAATAGTCCAGCAATTCTTTTTCAACAGAATCTCTATCCACTGCACCTTTAGCACACTGTATATGTGATTACTACAGGCAATAATTTGAATACTTTTTCCTGTACTGAGAAAATAAAAAAAGAAAAAAAAAAAAAGAAAAAAACCTGCTTACTCCAAACTCACTTATAAGAGTAGTTGTTGAACACGGTCACCAATTTATTTTCACAGATTTATCAGTCAGTGAAGTTTTGAATCCGTATAATCTGTCCTTTCAAAGATTGGACTACTTTTTCAGAGGGAAGAATTTGTGGTTATTGTGTATAATTTAATAGTAGTAGTGGTTTGGAATTTATAGTTGTATATTTTATCATGTTTATTGATTAAATTCAACAGCTGCCCATAGACTTCCATTATAAGTGAGTTTCCAATAATCAGGTTTGACACTCTTCTCAATATAGGGCAATCAAAATGACTGTAATCGTACAAACACTACAAATGTGGTGTATTGTCATTAACATAAAAAAAGTTAGCATACCACAGGGCTGGTGTAATCTCAAGTCTTATCAGAAGGTTCTGATTAATTTTCTGCAGCAGCATGACTGACAACAAATCAAATAATAATCTAATAAGCAAATCATAATTTGCTAATTGCAATATATTTTTGTTTCTACAGTAACAGCTAATTCACAGGAACCAAAATGGCAGACACTCCAAATATCAAAGAATAATTATAAAAAGTTTAGAATAACAACAATAATAATAATAATAATAATAATAATAATAATAATAAGCTGTTATTTAATAGGAAAAATGGATAATCATTGATATGGTGAAAACTTTTATTGAAGGAAATATTTATGGAAGGAGTCTCCAGTGTCAGTCAGTAAATTTTCCAAGAACAGGTAAGTCTTCTGGGTAGAAGACTTTGTGATTTCCGGTTTCTCTCCAACATGACAGGTTTTTTTTTTCCTCTTGGTGTTATTATAAACAACTGTTTACAGCTTCTAGAACAGGTGTTGCACAACTTTAAAATGTACCTACACCAATCAGCCATAATATTAAAACCACCTGCCTAATATTCTGTAGGTCCCACTTATGCCACAAAAACAACTTGACCCGTTGAGGCATGGACTCCACGAGACCTCTGAAGGTGTGCTCTGGTATCCGGCACCAAGAGGTTAGCAGCAGATCCTTTAAGTCCTGTAAGACGTGAGGTGGGACCTCAGTGGATCAGACTTTTTTGTCCAGCACAACCCACAGATGCTCGATCGGATTCAGATCTGGGGAATTTGGAGGCCAAGTCAACACCTTGAACTCTTTGTCATGTTCCTCAACCATTGCTGAACAATTTTTGCAGTGTGGCAGGGCGCATTATCCTGCTGAAAGAAGCCACTGCCATTAGAGAATACCGTTGCCATGAAGGGGTGTATTTGGTCTGCAACAATGTTTAGGTACATGTCAAAATAACATGAATGCCAGGACCCAAGGTTTCCCACCAGAACATTGCCCAGAGCATCACATTGCCTCTGCTAGCTGGCCTGCTTCCCATAGTGCATCCTGGTGCCATCTCTTCCCCAGGTAAGCATTCTTCCTTTGCACATTCTTCCATTGCTACATTGTTCAGTTCTGATGCTCACGTGCCTTTTGTAGGCGCTTTCGGTGGTGGACGGGGTCAGCATGGGCACTCTGAAGGGTATGTGGCTACGCAGCCCCATACAAAGCAAGCTGTGATGCATTGTGTGTTCTGACACCTTTCAATCATAGCCAGCATTAACTTTTTCAGTAATTTGTGCTACAGTAGCTCTTCTGTGGGATCAGGCCAGAAGGGCTAGCCTTCGCTCCCCACACGCATCAATAAGCCTTAGGTGCCCATGACCTCATCACCGGTTCTCCTTCCTTGAATCACTTTTGGTAGGTACTTACCACTGCATACCAGGAACACTCCACAAGACCTGCTGTTTTGGAGAAGCTCTGACCCAGTTGTTTAGCAATCACAATTTAGTCCTTGTCAAAGTTGTTAAGAACCAATAAAATTATATGATGTGTTCTTTAATTAATGAAAAAAAAAATTAACTGACAAGAAATTTCTGTGGTCTAAGTGAAATAAAACATTTTGGGAAGTGTGTATTTGATTTCTTATCAAAATCAGTTTATTCATTATCCAATACTAAATAACCGAGTTAAACTAATTAGCGAAAAGCATTTCTGAAACCAATGGCTGTGTCATACCCTTGTGCTGTGTTTAATAGCCATGGAGGAATACGTCAAATTTAACTTGTTCCGCAGTCTAAGATTCTCCATTATTAGATTTTGGATCCATGGCCAAAGTGACAGCATTTCCCAAACCTTCACACAAAGTTAATGGAGTCGCATTTATCTGACCCTGTTAACAAGACTCCTATTGCCAGTTTATCGAGTCAACTGCCTATGCAGTGCAGCTTTTACCAGACCAAAGCACTATGTACTCAGTAGCCTTCTCCTTTTGGCTTTCCATGACTTTTAGCTGCCTCAAATTGCTGTCTCTTTATCCATATGCATTTTATGCTGGTGAGAATGAAAGGCTGGAGCGCTCCATCAAATGCATTACAGTGCTCTTTTTTTGCCCTCAGTGCTGAATGCGTCCAGTTTTCGAAGAGCTCTGCTTTTAAAAAAAAAAAAAAAAAAAAAAAAAAAAAAAAAAAAAAAAAAGGCACATTGCTAACAGGTTTCCTTTAATTCTGTAGCTGCTCTTTGTGGGTTAGTTCTGTAGAATGCATTCTCAGTCCACAAATACATAACTCTGTTTCTGTTACGAAGAAAAGAATGCCTCAAAGCTGGTGAATGACCATATGTACGTCATCTGTGTGACTGACACACATGCACACACAGAGCAATCAACATCCAGCAGCTTTGTGTGCCCTCCCTCCCAGTTCAAAGGCAATTGCTCCTGCAGTGGTGAATATGAAAAACAAACAAACACTCAAATCACTTCCAGCAGTAAATTACCTGTGTCCCGATTGCATCTGACCCTTAACCCCACCTGTCAGCACTTAATTATAAACCCTCTCATTGCTACATGTGCTCCTCTGAGATTTTCCGGTAAGCGACAGTTTCCTGGATTTACAAAATTTAAGAGTATTGCTTAAACAATGTAGGGACTGCTAGCTCTATCTGGCATCTTCTCAAGCAATCAAGGGAACTGTTCAGATTGAGGCCCATGTATGTGCTGATCACTAGTGAATTTTCCTACAGCCCTTATGTTAATGCACTCAGTCGTATGTCAATGGTCATATCTACTATATAATCTCTGACTTAATGCGACTGTTATCAGTAAAACAAAACAATTAACCTCCTCAACATCTTCATCCCCCATCCCCCTCTGGCACTAAAGTGATGCATTAATCATCTTAAGTCTCTGGTCAATATTCAGACAGCGAGGAAAGCAGCTCAGCACTCTGCTTATTTAACGGCTCACTGCTTTCGCACCTCTGTGGATTAGAGAACAACCTGCATTTACGTATTTATTCCCTCCACCGAGACCTGCTCATCCTCCACTCTCCACTATCAGACAGACAGAGACAGCAAGAGAAAGAGAGCGGGAGAGAGGCGCGCGACCTCGCTGGTCTTCCATCTCCACCTGAAAACCATGTTCTCCTGCTTCAATGCACCTGTGCATGTTTGTATATACACTTCATTTGATACTACTGGAGAAGTCAGTGGATTGAAACCTCAGTGTATTAAAGTGCTCGGCTATGAAATTGCCGTAAAACCCATAAGATGAGCAGCTAAGCAAGAGACATAATAGCAGATTGATGGACAGCAAAGCTCTTAAAACATAAGAGGCACTTAAGAGAAATAACCAAGTAATGTCTTCAGGCTTAGTCTTTTTGATGAGCTTCAACTGGCACATCACTTTAACAATGCGGGGAACTTTTTTGCATGACAGCTTCATTTTCTAATTGGATGACACTTTATTACTTTATTGTCCACATTGCAGCAACCAGGAATAATTTCTGAATGATGAATTTAGAAGATGCCTTAAGCTCAGCACCTATAATGATGGTCATATGTTTTAAAACCAAGCACATCAGCCATGCTTTAAAATGCAGTGGACCGATTTTCCAAGTTGAAAGTCTTCTCTCAAATCCAGGACTAAGATTAATCTGTGTTTGGAAAGAAAAAAAAAAAAAAAAGAAAAAGCTATACAATGTACACGTGTGTGGACTGTCATATTGATGTTAGTACTGGGTTATCAGGAGGTTATAGCATGTGAAGATAAAGGTGTCTTGAAAAGAAGCGGGGTCAGCAGTCAGGCCTGTGTGCTGACCCCCAGGAATAGAGTTCAGTTCCACCCAGGAAAATGGACCAACTGAGAAAGTGAAGGCCAAGGAAGATCGAGGGTGATGGGGGCAACACTGGGCATAGCAAAGAGCTTTAGGCTGAATGGAGGGGTCAGTTACTGAGGCCATTTCTCTGAATAGAGCTGCCATAGAGACTGTCATGAATGGCGAATGGCAGGAGAAGAGCTGGCACACAAAACCAGATGAGGCACAATCACCAACAAGAATTGACATAAGGTTCTGTCAAGGGCCATTTCAACTAATGCCTTCACTGTGTCACAATTCTCCAAGCTTTTACATTCTATACAGATAGGGGAATGGAATGGACCCGGTACATTTTGTTCATAAAAGGTCAAGATTTCAATGCAATCTCAACGTTTTTTTTCCCCCCTTTACATAGTTTGAGTGCCCAGAAAGTGCATAAGCTCAATCAGAAGCGCTAAACAGTCTGGTGAATAATGAACAATATTGGTCCTCTCCAAATTAAAACCCCATTACTCGCATGTAATATTCAGAGGCTCTAATCCAAGCTTTTAGCGAGTGGCTAGATGGCTTTGTACGTTCACAGGGTGCCCCAGGGCAAGAGCAATCTGTTCAGAGGAAAGGCAGAGACAAGTCCTACTTTAAAACTATCCCAAGTCTCTAAACGCATCAGCCAGGTGCATCATATGTGCAGTGTTACATCGCATGCGAAGAGGAGATCTGACTCTGCTTTAGTAATCGGATTCATCCTGATGGCAGGTTTCTGTAAACACTGCGATGAAATATTGTAAGTTACATATACTCATTTAATGGGATGACTTGTATTAACTCATATGGTAGTTCTCCCTGCCAGTGATGAGGGTCGAAGGAGCTTTGCTTAATCCTGCCCCATTACAATATGAAATTAATCACAAAAAAGGGAACAATCATATCAATATGGTCTTTTTGTCATTAGAGGGGCCACACTTGCTGCAAACCTAGCCAGGGTGACCTACGGAAATGGACCAGTCCTTCATCACCAAATTACACTGAAAATAATGGGCGGCAACAACAATAATAGCATAATCTCTAAATCCACAATACTGATTGAGAACACCTTTCAGTCATGATTGCATTATGATGGACAGGCTGGCAGTAAGCTTACGGAGACAGCTCAGAAGTTTAAACATAGCCAAAAGAGGACATCATTTGCCCGGTCAATCAATCCCACAGAGTTTTTACTAACAATTACATGTTATTAAAGAAAGAGTAACATCCTGACTCTTGTCCATACTGTATCCTTGATCTATGGCTGTGATCTGACCCAAAATCTCCAGCTAGGCCTTGACACACCTTCCACTCCAATTAAGAGCTACATCCGATCACCAGAAAATCAAGGATAATCCTATAAAACCATACCAACAAAGCCAGGCCTATGATTATACAATGAGGTCGATAGCAAAAGACTTGAATCAGAGGAGTTTTTTTGAGTCATGAAAAGGCGATGGAGAAAACGTAAGAGGGAACAGACCCTTTCTTCTGTTTCTATTATCCACAAAGCAGTGGTATAAATAAAGTGTATTAAGACTAGTCCTTGTATGAGTGCTACTATTCACCTATGCATTAGTTCCCATCTTCTGTGCTACACTCATTACCATCATTACAGTCATTAGTGTCAGACATGCATCAGAACTTCTGCACTCACATATACACACAAATTACATTAATCACATCCACTGCTTCCAGAACACTCACCTTTCACCTATGTCTTTTGTGTTTTGAGACTCAAGTGCTTCTACAGCAACTGTTGCTTTTGTTCTTTAAACTGATTGCTCTGGCTTCAAAGCTACAGGAGACATCGGGAGCCGTCGAGTCCTCCTGAAATTAGAGTATTGCATAGTTACACAGCTGAACTTTCAGCTTCTCAGAGTCAAAGGACGTTTAGAAGGACACCTCATGAAAAGTGTGGAGATTGCTGCCACCCACTGGTAGACCACACTCTGCTAAGTTCTGTTTATGTTCCTACTTGCTTTCCTCCACTACCAGTCTAAATGTATAGAGTGGCTCAGTGCCTTCTCTTTTAGCCATAGAAAACATGTTTCACAGCCACACAGAAAGCAAAACTATTTTGCATGACTATGCAGTCAAGATCAGGGTCAATAGTTGTTTTTCAGTTTTAATTCCAAAACATTCTATTCAATTTGAGGTCATTTGCATAATGTTTTGAACAATTGATAGAGTCAACAAAGATCCCGATCCCTGATGAACAAGCCAGAGATGGCAGGAAAAACTCCCTGAGATGGAATATAGGAGAAACCTTGTCAGAAACCAGACTAGCAAGGGAAAGTAAAAAGACAAAAGGGATGAAATGCACTGGAAATTTACAGAATTAAAGTCCTGCAATATTCATAAATGTGAGCATATCATATTAAATGATAAAATTCGCATTAAACAAATTTACCAACCACCCCCCCATCCTTTTTTTTTTTAAAACAATCTTGCACATTAAAGACCTACTGGTTAAAACAACAATCATGGTAAAATTGAGGAAAGAACTAATATTGTGAGGAAGCAATACAGAATTTTCTGACAGTATCACAAATGATTGCTGAAAATTCTGATTACACATTAAAATATTTTTTGTGCCTAATCTTTTCTTGGACTTTATTAGCAAACCTAAATATACTTATATTCATATAGTGAGATGATATTTTGGCCATATCACCCACCACTACTTGGCATAATTAGACTCTGGTCGATTTTCACCAACATAAGATTATGCTACTTCTACAAACAGATGATAAAGCACTTTAAGTCACCCTGCATAAAAGCCTATTGATGTCTGTGACCTTGGAATGAACCTGGCCCTGGCACTTGACTTGCTCCTGGAATTAGTATAGGTTTATATACATATACAGCCGTGGCCAAAAGTTTTGAGAATGACACAAATATTAATTTTTACAAAGTCTGCTGCCTCAGTTTTTATGATGGCAATTTTCATATACTCCAGAATGTTATGAAGAGTGATCAGATGAATTGCAATTAATTTCAAAGTCCCTCTTTGCCATGAGAATGAACTTAATCCCAAAAAAACATGTCCTCTGCGTTTCAGCCCTTCCACAAAAGGACCAGCTGACATCATGTCAGTGATTCTCTCGTTAACACAGGTGAGAGTGTTAACGAGGACAAGGCTGGAGATCACTCTGTCATGCTGATTGAGTTAGAATAACAGACTGGAAGCTTTAAAAGGAGGGTGGTGCTTGAAATTATTGTTCTTCCTCTGTTAGCTATGGTTACCTGCAAGGAAACACGTGCAGCCATCGTTGCTTTGCACAAAAAGGGATTCACAGGCAAGGATATTGCTGCTAGTAAGATTACACCTAAATCAACCATTTATCGGATCATCAAGACCTTCAAGGAGAGAGGTTCAACTGTTGTGAAGAAGGCTTCAGGGTGCCCAAGAAAGTCCACCAAGCACCAGGACCGTCTCCTAAAGTTGATTCAGCTGCGGGATCGGGGCACCAGCAGTACAGAGCTTGCTCAGGAATGGCAGCAGGCAGGTGTGAGTGCGTCTGCATGCACAGTAAGGCGAAGACTTTTGGAGGATGGCCTGGTGTCAAGAAGGGCAGCAAAGAAGCCACTTCTCTCCAGGAAAAACATCAGGGACAGACTGCTATTCTGCAAAAAGTACAGGGATTGGACTGCTGAGGACTGGGGTAATGTCATTTTCTCTGATGAATCCCCTTTCCGATTGTTTGGGGCATCTGGAAAAAAGCTTGTCCGGAGAAGAAAAGGTGAGCGCTACCATCAGTCCTGTGTCATGCCAACAGTAAAGCATCCTGAGACCACTCATGTGTGGGGTTGCTTCTCAGCCAAGGGAGTGGGCTCACTCACAATTTTGCCCAAGAACACAGCCATGAATAAAGAATGGTACAAAAACATCCTCAGAGAGCAACTTATCCCAACCATCCAAGAACAGTTTTGTGACGAACAATGCCTTTTCCAGCATGATGGGGCACCTTGCCACAAGGCAAAAGTGATAACGAAGTGGCTCGGGGAACAAAACATCAACATTTTGGGTCCATGGCCAGGAAACTCCCCAGACCTTAATCCCATTGAGAATTTGTGGTCAATCCTCAAGAGGCAGGTGGACAAACAAAAACACACAAACTCTGACAAACTCCAAGCATTGATTATGCAGGAATGGGCTGCCATCAGTCAGGATGTGGCCCAGAAGTTGATTGACAGCATGCCAGGGCAAATTGCAGAGGTCTTGAAAAAGAAGGGTCAACACTGCAAATATTGACTCTTTGCATAAACTTCATGTAATTGTCAATAAAAGCCATTGACACTTATGAAATGCTTGTGATTATACTTCAGTAACAGTTAGTAACATCTGACAAAAAGATCTAAAAACACTGAAGCAGTAGACTTTGTGAAAATTAATATTTGTGTCATTCTCAAAACTTTTGGCCACGGCTGTACAATTAATTCATCTAAATGGTCTTTACTGCTGTTCATGTTTAACCCTGTTTAACACCAATTTGGTGTATTTGTGTAGTCATGTTATCTAGAGGACTCCACACCATCAGTCAGCTTCCTTTGTTTTATATGAAGCCATATCTACAAAGTTGCACCAGGTGCGTGCAGTTCTGTCTCTAAAGGTCCTCACAAGTAGCTGAAGCTGCTCAAAAGGACATCCCCTCTCACGGATCCTATGCCATCATCCTCTCCTAGACTCTCATCCACCAATCTCCCAATGACACCCATGTGCTGCTGCAATCTCTCTTTAACACCCCCCCCCCCCCCCCCCCCCAACAAGATAAATGGCCTTGTCTCAACGCTCAACTGTCGGTGTCTAAATCATACAGCTCACAGAAGATAGGGTGCATTGTGCTTCATAACGACTGCCCAAAGGAGCACACATTGAATCCAGATAATGCACATACACAATTGGGCAATGTGCATTACAACAGTGGATTAAGAGTATTCACAGAAATGGCCTGAGGGGAGCTCCAGCATTAAATGCTTCACTTGATCTGAATCAAAACTCTTCTTATAGCCCTGACCTTGTGCTTCTCCTCTCTTCAGCTGGGTGCAATCAGAATGATTGAGGGACGACTCATAGCACTTTTGATAAACATGAATCAACATATCAAACCAAAAACTAATCCCAGAGATGCGTCACTGGAGATGAACCATTTCAGCTGAATTCTTCAGGAAGCACGTGTGTTTGTGTGTGTCGTAGTGTGTTGTCCTAGTCCACATTGATCCAGCGGTAATCTGCTCCACTCAGCAGAGAGAGAGTGAAGCAGGGAGAGGTGGCCCCAAGCTGTGATTACTCCACTTAATTCAACAAGGTTTCTGAGGCATGAAACATGCTCAGGCCGTAAATGACTTCTTCCTCTCCTCTCCTGCACTTTACTCCACTCTGCTGCATTGCCTGCAGTCTCAGGATCCTGCACCTGATCCTAGCCCACTCGCTTTCCTTGCTTACAAAAGAGGAGCCATAATCTGGAGAGAGATATTAGGATAGCACGAGTCTTTCTCCTCAGGGCAATGTACTTCTGTCAAAGGGAATGTGAATGACAAAGTTTTACCATTGCGATCCCATATTGAACACTATAGAACTAATATTGCTGGAACCATCTAAACATGTCCACATAAACATACATAAAGAAAATACATGTAATCTATTTGTGTAAAGGACATCTTTATATGGTTCCAGCAATATTAGTTCAATATTCTCTTTTACTTTTTGCATGCACAGGGCTTCATTTGTTCCACAAAGAATTACAAAAGAACTTATAATTACAACAAAATTGCTGACCAACCAGAAGAGCTAGACATGCTGAGGTACAAACCTGCATGTTAATAGGCTGGGTTGTAATTGAAGCCTGCTATACATGTAGGGCTTAACCTGATGTCCTGAACCCCAAAGCCCAGCCATGGCCTCCTGGGGGCTCTGAGGTGTCATGTTCTTAGCCGTTCACACAGACATTCCTGCTCTTTTCACTCGACTTGACAGTGTTTTGTAGTGAATCGCATAATTAACACAAGGATCTCCAGAATTCAGTGACTAAATATAATTACTTCTCCCCTCCTCTCCTCCTTTAATTCCTTCCTGTGGCCAGGCCTTTCGGCCTGGCTGCACAAACACAAAGAGCCGTCATGTCAGGCTGGTGGGCTGGTGGCTAAGAGGGAGGGGACGTTCAGAGATGACGCCTCACACTGAGAAATGTGACTTGTATACACTTGCATAATTAAAATGAAGTGTTAATTTAGAGCTCTATAATGGGATTTGGGGCTACAGAGTTCCATGACTTCAGCCTGTTCAAACTTAAGTTTCCTTCTGCTCAAAACAAAACCAAAAGAAAAAGAAAAAAAAAAAAGAGCATACAATCACAAATCTGTTACAAACCAAACACTGACATTTGAGAATGCATGGAATAACATTAAGAGCAAATACTGACCAGTGAGAGGAAAGGTGGGGAGGAAAGCATGCAGGCCAGTTGGTGTGTTTAATTAGAGATGAATTACCTGACTTTAGGTCCCCTGCTCTGTCCTCTCATTTCCTCTGTAATCCTGCCACTCGGGCTGTGCTTAAGCTCCGGCCCCCAGGACGCACAGCCGTGCCACCCGTGTGCATTCTTTCAGCAGCTCATTTAATTCTGCAGTGTAACCAAGGTTTTGGAAAGGGGAGTAAATCCCTACCCCCTGCTCAGTATACCTGCTAATCAAACCAGTACTGCCACTTCCACATTCACAAAACGAGAGATTTTAAAAACTGGAAACTGTAAAAACTTACTTAAAATAGCAAAATCACAAAGTTACACCTGATTCATGAAGCATTCAATGAAGTTTTATATAATGCAAAGTTTTTTCAAACAAAGAAATGTCACTTTTAATCACAGACTAAGATTATCTCTTATTTGTTTTAGGTAAACAGCTTGTTTTACTGAACATCTGCAAGAGCTTGTTCAAGTGAGAGCTTAGACAGAATACATAAACCATCACAGGGGCTGGGATTCTGAGTTGAAGCTCCGAGTCACAATCCAGACAAATCTTAAAAAACATTCTTGGTCATGTAATTTACTTTGCCAAGTCCTGCAAGAACTGAGCAGAATTCAGAATTTCATGGAGTCATGCATTGCTGTGCGGCAATTTTAGGAATCATCAGCAAGCATTTTCAGCCCTCTTCATTTACCCTCCTACTTTACAAACCATTATGCAGTGTTCAATAGTTTATCCTCCCAATCCACAAATTTGAGGATGTGTGCAATCTAGTCAATTCCCCCCTACTGTTCCAGCCTGAAAAGTGAGGATTACTTTAATCCACACATTTGCCATCCTGATCCAAGGAAAACAAGACAGAATTGCCAGGACAGGCAAGCTTTTTTTTTTCTTTTTTTTTTCCCCAAAGGAAACACTGGCTTGACCATTAGCAGGATTTGGCCTCTGCTGGGGTGGGGTGGGGGGGATCTGTAATGAGGAGCAGAAGTAAGTAAAAAGCCCAGACCTGGCTTTAGGAATGGGTGTACTGGTTCACCAAGGTGACAAATTGCAGAACAGCATTATTGAAATTTCTTATTTCAATCATCTTTTATCAGATCAGACACATTGCCTGTCCATAGGAGGTGATGCTCTGACAGAATTTCTCTTAATAATCAGGCCAATTTTCAGAAACCTACAGATATATATATTCTCAGAAGAACTAAAACGTTGAGAACATTTGAGCAGCTGGAATTGATCTCAGATTTCCTTTTGCCATTCTCTTGCAACAGAAACCAGACAGGATTTTGCTAAATTAGATAGATAGATATATAGATATATAGATAGATAGATAGATAGATAGATGAAGGAAAGAAGAAAAAAAAAAGGAGAAGAAAAAAAATTTATAGCATTGAACGGTTGGGTTCTTCAGCCACACCTCCTTATGAGTGTAATTAAAGCTTCAACAAATCTCAGTGCAGTTACAGTACCCTCTTGTGTCTCAAAACTGACATAACAAACTGGAACATCAAGACCTAAGAAATTTTAAATTATACTCCAAAATTTGGCTTGAAGTAAATTGTTTAAGAGGAAAAACAGTCAAAATGGAATTACCATCAAAAGCAAACTTTGCACAAATATACAGCCCTAACAATAGTCCATTTCTGAAAGGACTTTGGGGGGAAAAAAAAAATCCAGTCATAGTATTAACAAACCTTTAACAATCCTTTATTGATAACAGATCATGTTCACTGTATCCTAATGAAACAACATTGTACTGGGGACTATAATTACACGGATGTTAGCAGGTGGATAGAGAGGGTCAGAGAGATGGAGTGAGGGAGGAAGAGAGAATGTGGGAGCGAGAAAGAGTGCAAGAGATCAACAGACTGAGGGGGGGAAAAAAAAAAAAAAAAGAAAAAGCTAGACAGCCCTCAACCACATCTCAAAAACAGATTGGGCCAGCAATCTCCCCCCCTCCCAACTCCTCTCAAACCCTCCTCCCTCCCACAAAGCACATCTCATGAAGCCACATCTTTTGAATAAATAAAATCTGTCGCAACAATCAATCTAGTCAATCATTTTAGATTTACAAAAAAAAATAATAAAATATTGGGTGCATGTCCACGAGCACCCACAGCACAAAATATATATCTTTTGCCATTTCAATTTAGTTCATTTAGTAAATTTATTTCCTAGCTCTAACCATCATAAAATTAAGCTTTCCAGCATATGGCTACAATGTATTTGTACCAGTGGGAAATAAAATTGCAAATATATATATATATATATATATATATACACACACACACATTAACAATAATCTCAAATTGAACGACAGACATTTTAAAGCTGCACACCAGATCAGGTGAGGTCAGTGAAAAATCAGTAGGGAGGGGAAAGAAAGCATTTTTTTTTTTTTTTTTTTTTTAAGAAAGGCCTTGAATGCAAATCATAGTTTCGGTAGATTGGACAAACATTTAGCTCAAATGAGCATAAATGACAAGTGTGTATCAAAATAGACTGATTATCACACAGACAGGTGACAAATTAAAGGAAAAACTACGAAGTGTTTTAGGAAGGTGTTGGGCCACCACAATCTGCCAGAACAGCTTATATAGGCCTTGTCACAGATTCGCCAAGTCTCTGAAACCGTACTGGAGAGATGAACAACATTCTTATAAAATATATTACCTCAATCAGTCTTTTGATGATGGTGCAGTGTGATGTCTAGCACATGATTCCAGTCTCCCACGTGTGTGCAACTGGGTTGAGATCTGATCACTGTGAAGACCAGAGCATGAGATTGACATCATTTTCACACTCAAACTTAGTGAGTACTCGTGCCCTGTGAATGCAGGCAGAGTAATTCCTGAATTAACCACTCCCATACAGACAGAAATGTTTCATCTTTCATACCAGCAAAATGCCCTCCAGAGTACAACAGACCCACTGATTTTTTCTTTAATTTGTCACCCATGTGTATGTGTGAATATTTTAAATAATTAATCAGGCTACCTTGATACTTGAACATATGCATGAGAGGCATGAGCAACATGTAAGTTGTTCAACACTATGACATGCATTTTTGTGTGTATGTGTAAACAAGGGGTACATTCATCCATAGCCAAGTGTCCTGCAAGAAAACCCTTAATGCCAAGGATCTTCCAGTCATTCTCACAGGCACAGATTAACATGTGAAACCAAAAATACTGTTAAGTTAAATAACGGTCAAACCACTGCCAGACACAAAGAGGGGGTGCAAGAAATTAGAGTGGTGGAGAGGAGGGGAAAAAAGATTCACCCATGAAAAATTCCAGTACCTACTGGAGTACTACTGGAGTAGTGTTTGCTCGCTGTTTTCCTAGCAAACATCACGATATTATATGCATGCATGCAGTTCAGCGGTTTTGCTTTAGAAATACTATACCACCTCAACTGTCGCAATTACTTTATTTAAAGTCATGCTATTCCCCTGTAACCAAATCTAACTGCAAACAATACGAATTATACCATTGATCATAATGAAAAAAAAAAGCTTTAATAAAAAGCTTTAAAATGCAGAACTGCTTAAAAATTAAGTTAAAATGTTTTGTGTTAAAAGTTGTGTTCTACATAGTACAGTTTTTTAGAGAAAAAAAAAAATTTCAGAAGGCAAGCCACAGGTCAGGACCACAAGTAGAGAAATGAGGGGATGAGCAAAGGTAAAAGACTTGGAGGTTTTGAAGCCAGTTCTTCTGGATCCACAATTACTCTAAATCATCTACTGCACAAAAATAGATTTCACTTATTAAAACAGATTTAAATCAAAGGCTGCAGAATGTGATAATTCTGAATTCGGCTGAGGGTCCTTTAGAACTGGATTGTGAAGCTGTTTCATCAGGAGTGCCGGAGGAAGTGGAAGGTCAGCGCACAAGGCCACCCATAACCCACCATATTTACACTCCCTACAGTAGTTCATTTTCCCTCGAGTTGCTGAGTGCACATGTCCTAGTTAACTAATGAGTGCTACTACTTTTTTTTTTTGTTTGTTTGTTTTACTGCAAGCACCAAAACTAGCATCTGACAAAATAACTGCTAACAAAATGCAAAAGGATATACAAGGCTATTCAAGCAGCAGGATGACAAACGAGAGAAAAATCAGAGACGAGTGTAAATGCAGGTTTAAGTAGAGTTGGTGGCATTTGTTGGCTGAACATGGTGAACAATCTGAAATAAGTAATGCCTATCGGTCATGTCTCTGGATAGCTGTGCATGCGTGCAGTGAGGAGGAGAGCCATGTATGAGACAGGTGAGGATGTGCAGGGGAAGCTCATCATGCTAGAGCACCCTGCATCATTGACAGAGGTCCAAACACCTTGCCTCTCCCTCTCAGAGCTCTCGTTGGTGCTGCAGTCTGTCCACCAGCCATGAAGTCCAGAGTCTCTCCTACAGCTTAAGAAGCCACACATCCTCAGTCTCATCATAACTCTTAACTTACAGTGGGAAGGGGGAGGGGGGGAAATCATGGAACAAAAAGTGAAATTATTTCTCTCTACCATACAATGGTGCAGTTCTAAAAAAATCTTGCCATTTCTGTAGATTCCTCATCGTCGAAAAGAAGTGTTTTGATGCATTTGTTTTTTCGTTCCAGGCTTTGAATATTTCCTATGAATCTCTCGGAATCAAAACCAAAAAGTGTGAGTAAAGATTTTCGTTTTGTGTGAACTGAGGACATTCTCGTGTGAAGACTGCAGTCGTGGGTGTTTCCGGCTACCACGGGTCATCCAGGTCACCTCCACTCTGCGACAGGGAGAAAACAAGAGAGGAGAACAAATAAGAAAAATCTGAAAGAAAAAAAATATATAAATAAAATTTATATATATATATATATATATATATATATATATATATATATATATATATATATATATATATATATATATATATATGGAGAAATAGCTGCCTAGGAAGAAGAAAGGAAACAGCAGTAAGGGCAAAGCATGTGGATAGGACAAAAAAAATAATTTATAAATTTGTTAAAAAAATCAAGAAACATTGAAGTTCTGCAACTTAAGCAAGGATTATATTTCAAAGCACTCTGATCATTCTAGCAGATGACGACTTGTAAAGCCTCCCCAGAGGAGCACCCAGTCAGAAGACTATCATATCAGGGTCATAAATTATTGAAGAACATGGTTTTAAAAAACAAACAAACAAACAAACAAAAACCCTCAATCTGCCCAGGCATAGTTTCAATACAACCAGGTACCTCACAGGAAATGTGACAGAACCTGCTTCAGTGGAAACAAGGTGGAAAGAAAAACAGACGATTACAGCAGAACAGTGTTGATGAAAACAAAACATATCCCCCATAAATATAACATGCATGTGGTATACAGCTGTGATTAGCAAATTATCTGAAAATAAAGTACTGCTGGTTCAAAATATGACAAAATGTATTAAGTTCATCAATCATTTTTTTCCAAATTGTGGTTTTTAATGTCAGATGTCCAAATGTTCCACGAATCTATTTAGTTAAACATACCTACCTGCCCAATGAAAGCGTAAAGGGAAAAAAAATTGTGCTAATATAGCAGACGCTTCACAACCACTTACCATATACATAGTCACTGTGTTTTCACCAAGAAACCAAGCAACAACAAACCAGAGAAAACAATACAGATAAATTGTTCAATGCAATTTATTTAGAAAACAAACAACTGCAGAATCAAACAAACTGAACTAACACATTGTCTTGCTAAAGCACAAACCATAAAAATAACTGTACTGATTATTGAGGGCTGGTAAGTCAAAGGATTAAAGGGGGGAAAAAATTATTACACATGCAGTTACTCCTCACTATTAGGAGTACTACAGCAAGGATTATGCATTTATTTCAGTATGCAATTAACTCAAATGTCAACATTTTCAAATTATTTCCACATTCCCCTTTTACATGAGAGAAAAATAAAAAGAGAAGGCAGAAGAAATAGTATCTTTGGTCATAACACTTAGTCTTTGTGGACAGGATCACAAAATATCCAGTTCACATACTGACAGATGTGCAAACTATGCAAAAGACAGGTATCTTTGTAATAGTAATGGTCTGTCAATTAACCTGAGGATTGTGATGTGATGAAGTAGCTCATCTTCCTCTGGAGGTCCTGTCATCTGTGTTTTTATATGAACGCATGACCGTGTATTTGAATTAAAAGAGAAATAAGGTTTTCCATTATTATTCCATTTAGAACTTTTAATAGCGTGACTGCATTTACATTTATGTGCTTTTAACGGCAACTCCCTGGCGAGTCCTTCTTCCTCCCCAAACACTCAGACAACAGCAAACAAATGAGAGACTTTGATCATACACACATGTAGGCAATGAAACAGACAGACACATGTATGCAACTCAATACTTAAGTCACTGATATACTGTTCAAAACCATACCCAATGAAGTCCATATTTGTTTTGTTTTTGTCTTTTGCTAGACAAACTTATTAAACCTCATATGCAGCAATCACAATGATGCAAAACATATGATTTCTAACACACAGACACACTTCCTACAAACAAATAAAATGCACCATACACATGCAGTGCATGGCAAGCTGCATGTGCTGTTGTGCACAAGAGCAAGAAGCGACCGATGTCCTTGGCAAGCTCCAGTTTGTATAATCCATTTTAATCTTGTCCAATAGTGTAAACACAGAAACAACACATCCAAAAGGGTTGCAAGTTTTTTTTCTTTCTTGTATTTATATCACAAAGGGTCGATTCCATGGCACCACTGAAATTCTCACTTATGGCTAAATATAGATTCCACAAGGTCAAGATTAGATCAATTTTAAGTGCTGCACATCAGAAAAGTGCTGACTTGTAGACAGTGCTGGAATATGCCAAGGATATCATTTACAGTAACTGAGCAGGTTTTCAGCTACAAGAATAGTGATCTAACTTTATCGACATTCCTACTGAGGAATGACTGATTTCAGGCCACCAAATTCTCTCTCCTCATTAATACTTAACCAAAAACCTGCACTGGAACTGTGGTGGAAGGGAGACATGCCATGGGGTATTCAGGAAGCTAAGTAATGCTCTGAGCCAGGGAGGAAGGAGGAAGTTTGGGGTCTGAAAATGACTAAATTGGTATCAAGGGTCATGCGACAGGAGGATTGGAAAGCTCATCAAGTGCTGCTGGCATGGCTGCCTCCTCTGCGCCGTCCTCAGAGTTTAGAGACTCGCTGGTAGTGGATGGCGGGTGTGAGGGACGCTCCTCCTGAGCGCTGGACAGCCGATAGGTGGAGAGGGCTTGTTCCAGCGTGTGGCGATACTCGCCCCGGTGACTGAGGCGGAACTGCCGGAGCACCTCCAGGAGATGGGCAGCAGCGCTACTCTTTTCATCCTCACCGGCCGCACCTCCCTGGTCGTCCTGGTGCAAGACGCCAGCGTCAGTGGACAGAGCAGGTTAAGAGAATCGGACCTGATTAGCACAGGCCACCTGCCCGAGATCTTACACTGCCCTCATCTTGGCTCATATTAAATGACTCAGAATAAGGTTCAGCAACAAAGCTGTGGCAGACCCAATTCTGAGAAAGCTGATAGCTGCAGTATGTGTGCGAGTGTAGGAGTGTGAGGATACGTACTGAACACATGTGCAAGCCTCTGATCAATAACAAAAAAACAAACTCTCAGGCAATGAAAATTTCCTGGCATTCAGAATTTAAACCAAGTATCTGACAGAGATGAAATGCACAAACAAAACATTTACAAGCAACACGAGAATACTGAAATAAAAGAAGAGACAAGAAAAGGACAAGGATTGTCAGGGAGATCATTATGAATTCAAGCTATTTTGAATTGGCCTGTCTTAAAGAGGGTATACACTCGACTTTCCTCATATCACATACTCTTATTTTGAAAACACCCCACCACCAAATATGTAAATTCATATACATGTGCTTTGCTGATAATTTCTGAACTTGACAGTTGATATCATATCTGGACTGACAGCCAAGTCTAAAGCGCCTAAACACAAGACCATGTACTACAATGTATTTTAAGTGTTTTAGGATTAAGACTAAAAAGAGCTACTCACCCCATCATCTTCTCTATGTGGGTTAAGCCTGTTGTACATGGCCTCAATTACACTGCGTCTGGGAAGTGAAAAACAAAATGTGCTTAATTAGCATCGTAAATGATTACAAAAGGCCTTACAAAAGAGAACATGTTCTCAACTAATTACTGCTAATTTGATCACTTTCCAAAAGATAATATAAGAACATTAAAAGATCACCTCCGTGATCTGTGGCATGACGCATAATATTGAGCAATATTAATATTTAGTTGAAGTTCTCCTACTTGCTCGCAAGACCACCTCCTGGTGGCAAGTTTGGGATGTTCTCAGCAGACAGGTTGCGCATGACACAAGCCAGGTCCGGGACGGCTTCCTCTCCTGACTTCTCCATGATCTCTGAAGGGTAAGACAGGCAACAAGAATGTTACACAGACAGACAGGCACTGCCAGTGACCCATATTAACAGATAATTTTATACACTTGGAATGGAAACACAGCCGGATGCACACTTGAACCAATCTCACCAATCCTGCAGACACAGCACTTCACATTAAAATATTTCCAGTGTTGTGTTAACAGAGCTGAGGATGACAGAAAACTGCTCCTAGCAGAACAGAGTGATGAATGTAATGCATCACTGATCCTCCACTAATGTCTCCAGTGTCTGGGCAACATAAACCTCAACATCCAGGAGACTTTCTATGACTTCTGGGGTAACTCAAAATTTGCCAAAGATTAAAAGTTGAGAAAAGGCAGAGAGGGGAAAGAAGGGTCTTGTGTAAAAGGAGTGCAATCTAACCCTAACTTACGTGGAGCGCCTGAGGAAGATCGTAAATCTTTACAATACCAGTCCATGAAGAATTGTGCTGGAGGCTACATTACTATATTACAGTATCTCACAAAAGTGAGTACACCCCTCACATTTTTGTGAATATTTTATTAAATCTTTTCATGGGACAACACTGAAGAAATGACCCTTTGCTACAATGTAAAGTAGTGAGTGTACAGCTTGTATAACAGTGTAAATTTGCTGTCCCCTCAAAATAACTCAACACAGCCATTAATGTCTAAACCGCTGGCAACAAAAGTGAGTACACCCCTAAGTGAAAATGCCCAAATTGGGGCCCAATTAGCTATTTTCCCTCCCCGGTGTCATGTGACTCAGTGTTACAAGGTCTCAGTTGTGAATGGGGAGCAGGTGTGTTAAGTTTGGTGTTATCGCTCTCTCACACTCTCATACTGGTCACTGGAAGTTCAACATGGCACCTCATGGCAAATAACTCTCTGAGGATCTGAAAAAAAATAATTGTTGCTCTACATAAAGATGGCCTAGGCTATAAGAAGATTGCCAACACCCTGAAACTGAGCTGCAGCACGGTGGCCAAGACCATACAGCGGTTTAACAGGAGAGGTTCCACTCAGAACAAGCCTCGCCATGGTCGACCAAAGAAGTTGAGTGCACGTGATCAGCATCTTATCCAGAGGTTGGCTTTGCAGAATAGACGTATGGGTGCTGCCAGCATTGCTGCAGAGGTTAAAGGGGTGGGGGGGGTCAGCCTGTCAGTGCTCAGATCATACGCCGCACACTGCATCAGATTGGTCTGCATGGCTGTCGTCCCAGAAGGAAGCCTCTTCTAAAGATGATGCACAAGAAAGCCCACAAACAGTCTGCTGAAGACAAGTAGACTAAGTACATGGATTACTGGAACCATGTCCTGTGGTCTGATGAGACCAAGATAAACTTATTTGGTTCAGATGGTATCAAGCTTGTGTGGCGGCAACCAGGTGAGGAGTACAAAGACAAGTGTCTTGCCTATAGTCAAGCATGGCGGTGGGAGTGTCATGGTCTGGGGCTGCATGAGTGCTGCCGGCACTGGGGAGCTACAGTTCATTGAGGGAACCATGAATGCCAACATGTACTGTGACATACTGAAGCAGAGCATGATCCCCTCCCTTCGGAGACTGGGCCGCAGGGCAGTATTCCAACATGATAACGACCCCAAACACACCTCCAAGACGACCACTGCCTTACTAAAGAAGCTGAGGGTAAAGGTGATGGACTGGCCAAGCATGTCTCCAGACCTAAACCCTATTGAGCATCTGTGGGGGAGCGCAACATCCACCAGCTCTGTGATGTCGTCATGAAGGAGTGGAAGAGGACTCCAGTGGCAACCTGTGAAGCTCTGGTGAACTCCATGCCCAACAGGGTTAAGGCAGTGCTGGAAAATAATGGTGGTCACACAAAATATTGACACTTTGGGCCCAATTTGGACATTTTCACTTAGGGGTGTACTCACATTTGTTGCCAGCGGTTTAGACCTTAATGGCTGTGTGTTGAGTTATTTTGAGGGGACAGCAAATTTACACTGTTATACAAGCTGTACACTCACTACTTTACATTGTAGCAAAGTGTCGTTTCTTCAGTGTTGTCCCATGAAAAGATATAATAAAATATTTACAAAAATGTAAGGGGTGTACTCACTTTTGTGAGATACTGTATATACTATACTTCTTTATTCCACTTTCCACAGCTAAAGATATCTGAACCGAGTAATACTTTTTTGAGCCTATTTTATTGAAGGACAATTTGTCATGCCATGTTCATTTTCCCTATTTACCTGTTCATTATACAGTAGTGTGCAAAAGTTTTAGGCACCCTATTTTTTTCTTTTTGTACAAACTTTGTTATAGATTTTTTTATTTTATGACTTCTACATTATCAAGTCAGTACAAAAAAACATTTTAGATTCCCAAACATTAGTTTTCTAGCACATTAAAGAAAATCAGCATATTACGTAAGAGACACTTTTCAGACAAATAAACACAATGAAGGCTGCTGGGTTTTGCTGCAAAAATAAGAAGCAAGTGGGAAAGTCAAAGTCTCCAGAAGAACTGTGGCTGGTTCTGCAAGATGCTCAATAAAACTTACCAGCTCATTTCCTTATAAAACTGCACACCTGTATTGGAGGCTACTATTTTTATTTATTTATTTTTTTGTCACACCAAATATCGACTGTGTTTCATTCACTACTGTTTACTGCTCTTTACAGTATTTTTTTTTTTTTTTTTTTTTAAATGTAGAAACATATAATTTCAGTATTTTGAAGGCATCTTTGCTCAGCATTTCTTTGCATGTGCCTAAAACTTTACTGTATGTCTGTTCGCAGCAGTGATATGAGCACCAGAATCTCACAGATGAGCCTGGCAAGGTAAGCATCTTTACATGCAACATCCTTTTGACAGGATATTACAGTACGATATGCTATGGCTTATTGAGAACTGAGAGATTTCATTGTGATTGGTCCTACCTGTGGATCAGTAATCATGATTGAGTTTTGTAATAGCAATTCAAAATCAGCAGTTATAGCAATTAATACTTTAGCAATTAATCACCTGTATTAACTAAAAGAGTGATGAGTTTCTCTTACCCTCAACACGAGAATCCAGAAACTTGTCCAGCTCTGCCTCTCTCTTCACTGCCTCCTCCGAAATCTTAGGTGCATTGGGAAAACACACCAGCACAACACTCATGTTGTCACGACTGCCCTGGATAGAAAAAACAGAGGGGAAAAGTGAAAACTAAACTAAAACTAAAAGTGTAAACTACTGTAAATCTCTGTTGCCTCTATTTGGCAGTATTTACTCTGCATGGAAATGCATGACATCTATTTATACTGAGACACTAACCAGAATATTACTGGGGAAAAAAAATTTCCACAATGAATGAGAGGGGGGGAAAGAAAAGAAAAAAAAGCCTTCAGACATAACAGAGGGAACAATGGCTAATATGACTGACTATTTTTAGAAAATGATGAGGGAAGAGGAACAGCTACTTAAAACCGGATGAAAAATTTTTTGATTAACTAATGGAGTTATGTACTGCTCAAGTCATGCACTGCAAACACTCCTTTGGTGACATGAAAACAAAACAATTACTAAAGCACAATTCATGTAATTGACTGGTGTGCAAAATACAGATAACAGTGTATAGATGTAAATTCAATTTAAAAAAAAAAAAAAAAAAAAAGAAAAAAGAAAACACACTCCACTCTTACTTTGTGTAGACACGTGTCCACTACAGAGTTGCAGACTTTCTCTAGGTCATCGCACACCTCCAGACGGGAGCGCACATATTCACACAGCTCCTCGTTGCTCATGACATCCCAGATGCCATCGCAAGCAAGCACCACAAACTCATCCTCATCTGGAATACGAGGAATCTCAAACACCTCAGGCTCAGGCGACACCAGCTGCTCCGTGGGTCCCTTTCCATCCACACACTTGTAGTCATAGTCACCAAGGGCACGTGACACTGCGAGGGAGCCATTGACACGCTGGATCATAACAGAGCCGCCAGCGTTCTGGATGCGCTCCTTCTCACGGGGGTTGCAGGGCTTGTGGTCCTGAGTGGAGAAGCGCACCTGACCAGCACGGCACAACACAGCACGGGAGTCGCCGCAGTTGATGAAATAGAGGTGCTCGGGTGAGAGCAGCACGCCCACAGCCGTCGAGCCACTACGGTCCATACCATTACGCAGCTCAGAAAAGTTGCGCATGTACTCATCTATCTTCAGAAAGCCAGAGCGAATTCCGCTCTTCACGCCCTCCACCGAGTCACGCCCAGGCCGGAAGTCCTCGCTGTTGCTGATAATGTGCTCCAGTAGGTGTTTTGAGCAGTAGTTGGCCACACGTGAACCGGCATGCCCATCATAAACGGCAAAGAAGGACCAGTCATCCAGGCCATGAGGGAGGCCCACCACTGCTGTGTGAGCGTCCTCCATCTCCACCCGCCAGCCCTGCATGCTGCTCAGACCAAAACGCAGGCCGTTACCTGCACCGTGGGCATTGTGCTTCTCTGTTTTCGGCTTGTCCAAAAATGCCCCCATGTCTTAGGACACAATCTGCAAAGAGAGAAGAAAAGAATGATTTTTTTTATTTATACAAAGGAAATTTTATTCAATTGCAATTAAGGCTTGTATTTCAAACAAATAACTTACATTTGACTTTACCCAAAAATATTTACCCTAATACTTTTTTTTTTTTTTTTTTTTAAATACTTCAGTACTTGTTTCCAGTTTCTTAACAAACCACTGAACTGAATGTCGAGGGTGATACTGCTTTGCTTGAATGAGCATCAGGCATTACATGTTGGATGAACGTACAGCTTGGCAAAATAGCTATCATGTTCCTATTCAACTTCTGTCCTCAAATCAATTCAGAACTCAGGAGCATCTGGATGGAATGTTATTAACAGGATCAATGTGTATGAATTAATTATTACACCTTTCAGACAGCAGTTTAAAAAAAAAAGAAGGCTAATCTAGGTGAACATTTACAAGACAGACAGGTCTAAAAGAGCTAACTAAAAGCAATAAAATCTGCAGCATTGAGCAAAAACCATTACCTCAAAGAACCTCTCGTCGTTTGAAATGTCTAACAGAAGGAAGCCAAAGCCAATCTACTCTGTGAAAGGTCTTTATCATATTCAAAATTATACTAGTCACCTTAATTTAGACTAGACATTTAATTTCAAATGTCCTGTATAAAAACCTTCATGGACACCGTGCCCAGACTGACTGCTAGTAAAACAGTAAAGACAGCTTTGCACAAATATACTAAAAGTATGGCCAAAAGTTGAAACTTTGGAACGTGGATGTGGGGATTTGCCCATTAAGCCACAAGAGGGGTTTATCCCAAAGGTGTTCAGTGGGGTTGAGATCAAGGTTCTGTGCAGGTCACTCAAGTTCTTACACCCCAAACTTGGCAAACCATGTCTTCATGGACCTCACTTTCTGCACAGGGGCATTGTCATGCTGGAACAGGTTTGGTCCTCTTAGTTCCAGTGAAGCAAAATCATACTGCTACATCATACAAAGACATTACAGATTTTTAAACCCCATTTGAAAGGGGCAAGATGCATGTTAATCCCTAAATACTCTTACACAGCTTCACACCATCTGAGGTGAAGCAAGCCATAGCTACACGACAATAACTTGCCCAGCAAAGACCGTAGCGGTGGATTTGCAGAATAAAAACAGCTACATTCAAAAACAATGTAATCATCTTGAGCTTTTTCAAGCTCAAGAACAAGGCTCATTAAATAACAGTTATTCATGCCATCTCTTGCTCAGCATGCCTCCAAAAACTCAAGTTCAAGCAATGCACAAGAATACCCGATGACAAATGAATGAACCATGCTAAAACAGATTGCAATCCAATTGTAAACTGAAACTTAATTTTCTGATGTTTCAAGGATGCTTAGAAATGATTTTGCCTTTTTATAGCAAGTTCCTTCATATAAGAATTGCTTACATAATATAATGTCCAATTTTAAAAAACACTGATGCTTTGATATTAACAACCTGGATTAATGCATTGTGTATTTAGAAACATCAGTGGCAGAAGCATCTAATGCTCGATTTCATTTGCATATAAAAATAAAATACCAGCATTGTTAAACACACAATACTCAATAATCAGTCCAAAGCTGTAATTAATTCACTAATCAGAGTGTTTTTTTTTTTGCTCATGAGTTTGATCCACCACATAAACTTGGTATTAAAGATTAGAGTAGCTTTAAGCTGCTTTGAGCAAACATAACCCCTAAGTCCATTACATGCCTCCATAAATAGCTACTGAAATATATTACTAAGCCATTAGATAAATGGGCCTGAGGCTGGAGCATGAGCTATGCAATCACTGCTCTAGGTATTGACATAGCAGCCCAAAAAGTTTTATCAGTTCACGAAATAGGTCTTTTTGGCACCGACCTACCCAGTCTGGCTCTCTGGATGCTGTACTGCACGGGCCAGTGTGGCTGATTGTTTCAGTAAGAAAATGAAAGTGGTCAGCAGAATCTAGCTCCACTATAAACTCCAGTATACAGGAGATATGCTATTAGCTAACATCTACATTCATTGCCTGTGGTCCCCAAGGGCAAGCCCAGAATTGCACAGAAGGAGGGGGCATCTCTGGCTGAATGATGCTACCATTGCTCTCTGCTACGCAAACACCAAGCATGGTATGCATGTACCCAAAAAAGGCTGTTAAGTTCAGCAACACATGGTTGAGGCTGGTTCTCTAGAGGAGGTAGTGACTGTTGTGCATCGTCATGGCTGGGACTGCCAAGGCTGTCTGCTTGGCCACCCCACCTGTTTAGAGGACCACACTATTTATAACCCTTACAAATGCAGCTTGGGTTACAAACTGCAGCAGTCAGATGGGGGAAAGATGATGTACTAGGGACAGGCAATACCTAAAAATAATTATATTTTATAAATAAACAAATAAAGCAAGTAGAACTCAATGGTGTCAATGGGGATGTCCCAGCCACAAACCAGTCTAGTCCTTGTAACTAATTTGTATGTCTGAAATATGGTTAAAATATACTTTAAACAGAAAAGAGGCTATTGAAGAAAAATTATTTCAGACATTTGACCTTGATGTGACCGTGACCCTGTTTTGATCAGTTCCAAAATCTAATAGGTTAATTTGCTGGTTAGACGGATAACTCCATATAAATCCAACAAACATGCAACCACTTGTTCTTGAGACATCACTCCAACAATAATCTTTGACGGACGCAGGGATAGACAATCAACCCAAAAACATAATGCCACCACCTAGTGGCAAAGGCATATAAATAAATAATGATTATATCACCTCTAAAATGCCCCACATATACACCTACACCCCACCCCTATGTGTAAGCATGTTTACAGCTGGTTACCCATTCGCCCCCTCGTTTTGCCCCCACACATTTTAAAATCTGCACCTGAACACATCTTTTATGGTTCACCTCATCCTTCAGATCACTACATCAATCCATCCATTTTCTATACAGCTTATCCTACATGGGGAGAGCCTGGAGTCATCCCAGGGAACTCTGGGTACAAGGCAGGGGACACCCTGGACAGGATGCCAATCCATTGCAGGGCACAATCACACCTATTCACACACTATGGACAATTTGGAAATGCCAATCAGCCTACGTTTGTCTTTGGACTAGGGGAGGAAACCAGAGTACTGGGAGGAAACCCCCAAAGCACGGGGAGAACATGCAAACTCTGCAAACACAGGGCAGAGGAGGGATTCGAACCCTCAACCATGGCTAACCACTAAGCCACCGTGCCCCCCCAGATCACCATATCTCAGAAATGCAGTATATGGCCAAAGGTTTGTGGACACCTGACCATCACACCCATATGTGCAAGAATTTCCAGATTCTTGCAGCAAAACCTAGCAGCTTTCATTGTGTTTTTTGTCTGAAAAGTGGTCTCTTACGTAATATGCTGCTTTCTTTAATGACATACAAACATTTTTCTATAACATTTAATTTTATGCTAGAAAACTAATGTTTGGGAATCTAAAATGTTTTTTGTACTGACTTGATAATGCAGAAGTCATAAAATAAAAAAATCTATAACAAAGTTTGTACAAAAAGAAAAAAATAGGGTGCCTAAAACTTGTGCACAGTACTGTATAATGAACAGGTAAATAGGGAAAATGAACATAGCATAACAAACTGTCCTTCAATAAAATACTCAAAAAAGTATTACTCGGTTCAGATATCTTTAGTTGTGGGAAGTGGAATAAAGAAGTATAGTATATAATATAGTAATGTAGCACAATTCTTCATGGACTGGTATTGTAAAGATTTACGATCTTCCTCAGGTGCTCCACGTAAATTAGGGTTAGATTGCACTCCTTTTACACAAGACCCTTCTTTCCCCTCTCTGCCTTTTCTCAACTTTAATCTTTGGCAAGTTTAAGAAATTTGGAGTTACCCCAGAAGTCATAGAAAGTCTCCTGGATTTTTTTTTTTTTTTTTAAATCTGATTGATCGGATAATAATAATAATAATAATAATCGGCCGATTAATCAATTAGGAAAATAATCGTTAGTTGCAGCCCTCCTCGATGTTACCAGACACTGGCTGGAAGCCCCGCAACCCCTTCCACTCATCTCATGTGCTCTTGACTGAGCTTGTGTGGGCATCCCCACTTCCTGTCACAGTAAATGGTGAATGTTTCCAGTAAATCAATGTGAAATAAAATTAAACACTGTATGTTCACCTTAGCTAGCAAACAAGTGTATATTTAACACCAGCCAATTATATTCATTTCATGTTTAAGGACAGTACAGAAGAACATAATATTACCGGCAGCGGCAATCACAAAATCAAAGTTGGAGTAAACAGTAAAAACATAACTGCATAACAGTACATTATCAATATAATCCTTTTACAAATCGGCTGTCTAATATCCACAAGATCCAAAAAAAGCCCAGCGTATATACTCACGTTTTAATTATCATCACCAGTAACATTATTTGTAAAGTGTTAGATTTGACACCTTATTGTAGGTCCATTTCATCTTTTTTAGACAATATATTTTTTGGCCTTTCACTTTCAAAACTTTTCGGTGACATCCCTAAAAAATATATTATATTTAAGTGAGGTTAACTAGATATTTATCTAAAGTTAGATAAGTTGAACATACACTGAAGGATCTGATTTCATATTTATGAACTCAAAACATTTCTATTTACCATGACAGAAACCAAGAACTCCCCAAGGGTATAGCTGAGTGCACTAGAA